>OMMV01174573.1:0-13638 GCA_900302635.1 Chatrabus melanurus | reverse complement strand
CTTTCAGAGCAACATTTTTAAGGAGGAAAATGGGATATTGGCCTGAAGGCCTTGTCTCCGCCGTCGCTCGGTGGCCGTGCACTGAATGTATGGAAAGTTATTGCGAGTACTGTTATTTTCAGGTTTTTTTTGCTCTGTGATCTTTGAAAGTAGATCAAGGTCACTTATCATCGAACTCTTTCAAGACCTCCATGGGATGCATCTGTGGTACAAATTTGGTGGCCGTGAACTCAACCTATCAAGAGTTATTGCGTTTCACCTGGACGCACGCACGCATGGATAGCATTTCTATGTTCCCCTTCCTGGGCGACGGGGGACAAAAACACCACATTTTCTGTTTCATCCAAGACCTCCATGGGATGCATCTGTGGTACAAATTTGGTGGCCTTGGACTCAACCTATCAAGAGTTATGTTACTTGATGTTTAGCTCATATGAAAATTGCATATTGACTGAGTAATAAAAAAGGATTGTTTTGTTTCTGTGAAAAAAAGGTTGTTTCTTCCACCCTGGGACATCCCACCCAATGCACCGTTTCTAGTTTAGGTATTTATTTGTTCATATATTCATTTACTTATTCATGTATATATTTATTTATGTGATTACCATTTAAGTTGTTCATTTACTTATTTATTTAGTTAGGTTTATTTATGCGTTGACAGTATTTACTTATTATTCATTTCTTCCCTTATTTATTGAATGATTATTTGCTTATTTAGGCCTATTTACTTATTTCATCACTCATGAATACAGTGTCACATGAATAGGCCTCTTAATTGTTTCTTGGCAATTTGAGGAAAATTGATCCCCAAATGACCTTTAACCTTTACCCCTGGATGACCTTTGACCTCTTCCTGTATAAGCAAACCAAATTTGGTTCCCATAGAGCGCTTCCAGGCAAATTGACCTTTGACCTTATCCTTTGATCCCTGTGACCCTTTAACGTGCAGTCACACTATGACGTTTGGGGCAACGTGGACGAACGTATTTGCAAACGTCGGTGTCCACCAGTCTAACAGCAGAAGCCGACGGTGGCTAGCAGAGGCTAGCGGAGGCCAAAGGAGGCTAGCAGAGGCCAGTGGACACCGACATTTGCAAATTCATTCGTCCACATTGGCCCAAACGTCATAGTGTGACTGCGCCTTTAGCAAAGTTGACCATGACCCTCGTCTTATTGCCCCCCCCCTACCACTGTGCCAGGTTTCAGCTCGATTGGTCATACCACTGCGAAATGCATAGCCAGACATACATACAGACAGACAGACATACAGTGCTCATTATTTTTAGTAGTATAGATAGAATTTCCAAGCATTTTTAGATCTCTGAAGACATCTACAATGCTCTCATTGTTTTGGAGAGAAACGTCCCCTGACAGTGTTTCTTTTTTCCTATTAGCATAAGAAAACATTTACTTTTTATTTGTGCGATTTCAGAGTTTATAGTCCACGTCATTGTTGCTGTAATGACTTATTCATAAAGGCCGTCAGTGGCTGGATCTATTTTAACGCATGTACGACAGTGCGACAGCCGTGCATTTGGCCCCACTGAATTTTTCATAGGAGCAACAGAGGCAGAGAAAATAGATGTAAAGAGTTGTGAACATCCACCACACAGAATGGAAACAACAACGCGAGGAGTTTGTTGCTCGCATGCACACAAAAGAAAGCTGTCTATCACTGATCAGGGCAACAAAACACTAATCAGTCGGGCTTTGTGAGCTGCATGTTTTAAAATGTGGTGAATAGAGACGAGGTTTGCTGAGACATTCCAGCGGTACCTAACGATCTTCCAAATAGTCCTAGTACCAAAGACATCGAGTCATCACCTTAGGTCACTGGTTAGCATCCAAATTTCACAACCATACAGTAAAACAGGAAACGCCAGGATCCTAAAGAGTCGGGCCTTTGTTCTCCTGCAAAGATGTCTGCAGCGCCAAACACCTCCGTCCAGTGACCTCATGACAACATGAGACCTTCCCAGGCATCAATCAATCTCGAGGGCTGAGGACCCAGAGACAGGTCATTGCTGAAATAATTGAATCTCTGTACAACAGTGGTTTCCAATCCTGCTCATCTGGACCCTGAGCACTGCTTATTTTCTATTTGTCCCTGATCAACTCAGACCAGATCAGCTCAGTCAGGTGTGATCAGACAACCAATAGCTGGCTGATTTGGGTCATTATATTCAGTTAGAACAATGAGAAATGGAAAACGCTCAGTACTTCGGATCCAGAGGACCAGGATTGGAAACCACTACTCTACAAGTTCAACACTTACACCGGATTCAGATACACTGGTGATGGCAGAGTCCAGGAAGTCATTGAAAGACCTGGATCTTAGTCTCGATAAAGGACAATTGCAAACAGACATGCCGATTCTTCAGTCAGCTTCTCAAGTGCTGCAATCAGGGAATCCATTGATTCCGCAAAGTTCACTGCATCGTCCGTGAAGTCAAGGTCATCAAACTCCGAGTAACCCACGCTGTAACTCTCACACATTTGACAAAACACAACTCCATTTGTTTGAGTTTGGAACCCTGTGTGACTTATTGCCTCAGTTACTCTCGACAGCCTCGTCCGTCTATTTCCGTCTTTTCATTTTCTTTCTTGCCTAATTTTCCTCACTCCATCGCTCTCTCACTGAGCCACGTCATTCAGCCCTGAGTCATCCTCTCATGTGAATTCAGCATTTGTTTCGGTTTTGTTTTTGCCTTCAGCTTTGCCGTCTTACCCATCCCTTCCACATGACCCCTCCTTGTCCCGTGCACCCACAGAATATTGTGAAATGGAACGTGTCAGTGCTTTCTTCAGATCAGCTTCGACCATAAACCTACTTGACACATATAAACCTATGAAAGTCCAACATGAAAACAAACCCAAATATATTCTGTCTTTATTTTCAGTTAATACTCCCCGTCTGTGTTACAACATGATATTGATGTAGTCTCTAAAGCAGGCTATAGATTTTCACAAACATTGAGCTGGTGTAAACTTTCTCATAAACTTACCTTCTATTATACATTTTCTAAACCCACTTAAAGGTCATGTGGGGCTGGAGCCTATCCCAGTGGTCATTGGCTGAGAGGCTGCGTACACCCTGTACAGGCCACCAGTCCATCACAGGGCCACATATAGACAGACAAACACATACTCACACCTACGGTCAATTTAGAGTCACCAGTTCACCTAACCTGCATGTCTTTGGAAGTGGGAGGAAGCCGGAGCACCTACAGAGAACCCACGCAAACACGGGGAGAACATGCAAACTCCACACAGAAAGGACCAGTTCGGAAGCGAACCTGGGACCTTCTAGCCTTGAGGCAACCATGCTAACCACTAAGCCAACATGTTGCCCAACTTCCTATTAGCGATCATGATTTCCTACAACTGGTAGCTTTTCTGTGCCAACATAAAAAGAGTTGTTTGATAGCACTCATTGGACCGAGCAACATACAGTCCAATGGGGAAAGTCCAAGGAACTCATAGATTTACACATCAGGACTGCCTGTTCAGCCATTTCTAAGTAACTGCAGGTTCCATTATTTCAAATAACTGCATGTAAGTAAAAGTTATTAGGAGGTGTAGCCTCTCTGACAAGGTCTGGGAGAAGAAGTTCTATATAGGCCCCGAGGCTCATTGGTACCAGTACTTATCCCCGGATTCGATAACATGAAGCAGATGAGAGTCTACAACTCCCACTGCATGGGACGCCAGTCCATCGCAGGTTACTTCTCCAGCCAAGACCATTTACAGCTCAGTGGATTGGGATGATTCAGATGAAGTGTCTTGTCCAAGGACACAGACAGGCAGCCTCAAGCAAACATCTGCAGTAAAATCCTGCCTATATATTGGTAGTCCAACTCGTATCTCACAGAGCCACCTGCTCGAAAATATGTGGATTGTGTTTAAGTCAGATCTGTGCCAGGAAACCTACAATTTCTGCCAAGAGTGATCAAATACCCAACCTGAATTCTGGCAGAAACTTGTTCATGGCCACCACAAGCATCTGGTCAAAGCAAAACTTGCTAAGGGCCATTCAACTAAATATTGGTTGTGTTATGTGTATGTTTTGTTTTACTCTATTACTGTGGTACGATATGGTCAAGAAAGCAGCTTCCGTCGGATTTTCATGCTAAAAAATTTTTTTTTTTTCTGTTTTGGCTTCAATAGGGACCAGACAATCAGAAAATGATGAGGGTTAAATTTTCAGACCCCTCGCCCCCTCCCTGGGTGGACATTTCCATTTTGCACCCCTCAAAACAAACTATGCACCTATTTCTGCCATTTATCAACCAAGTTTCATAATGTTAGTCATTCTGTAGGTTTATATGTATACTAAGATGGTTTATTATACTTATACAATTTTTAGATTGTTCCTCCCTTTCAATGGGGGGGTCACTTCCATTTTGCCCATTCAAAACTAACTATGCCCATATTTTTGCTATTTATTAACCAATTTTCATAATGTTAGAGTTGTTTTGTATGTTTTGGATCTGAGAATTTGGGGGTAAGTCTCTACAACTTTGCTTCAGAAGTACAGTCAATCATCTTAGTATGCCTATAATCTTACAAAATTACTCTAACATTATGAAAATTGGTTGACAAATGGCAGAAATAGGTGCATAGTTAGTTTTGGGGAGGTCAAAATGGCAGGGAAGGGTCTGAAAATTTGAACCCCATCATTTTCTGACAGTCTGGCCCCTAATGACGCCAAAATGGCAAAAAATCAATTTCAGCACAAAAATCCTACGGGAGTACATACCATACCACACTATATGTATAATTTTGATCCTGTGTTGATTTCAGAAAACCCAAAATAAATTATAACTTGTGCATCAAGCATTAAGTTAAAGACATATATTGTACAATTCTTCTACCTCAGAAAAGAAGAACAGTTCAAAGAAATCAATGAATGCCCAATATTGCCATGACATTCATGTCCATAATGAGTTTATGTAAATTTATGACCAAAACCCATTGTTACTTGTAACACATCAGTTGTCTGTGTTGACACAAATGACTAAATATGTGGTGACATACAAGACAACCTTCATGACACCTGGAGAAATGTGCCATTTGGAAACCTAATGGGTTTAGATTTCAGCACATAAAATGTAGCCCAAGTGCATTACTTCTCTACCATCAGTTTGTCTTTGTGTCAACACAAATTCCTAAATGTTTTTTTTTTTGAATAGTGAACTGTTTGAATATGATAATATCATATAACAGCAGGTCCAACAGACAAAGTGCTTGACAGCTGCTGATCTAGTCTGCGAAACACACTCAGCCAGTCTGTATATTCAAGAGGACGAGAGGCACTTTGTGCTAACAGAACAGAATACAAAAAGCTGTCACTCTGACCTACACTTAGTAGAATCCTGCCCACATACTGTATACCCGGTGGTGTTTGGAGAGTCATAACATTATGTATTATTTGCATAGCTAGACAAAGTACCACACTGAGCCGAGGGAGCAGTTTAATGTCGTGACTGATCTGGACTATTTTGTCTGCTGGAGTGCTTCTGGACACTTTATTTAAGGTGTACCTGCCACACCATCCAATCAAACAGTTTTGTATAGATATGGCTGTTAATCAGCTCCAATATTTTTTTTTTGTTCATTTTGTTTTCATGGCAATCTTTTGTGGGTTAACGGCAACAGCACTGTCTGTCTTTGGATCAAGGGGCTGGACTCCTCAGTCATGCGATTACCCCTAAATTCTGTAGGGCAAAGCAGATGAGAGTCTATCCAGAGGAAGTTACTTCCCCAGCCAAGGCTAGTGCCCATTTACAGCTGGTTAGACTGGGACAATGCAGATGAAGTGTCTTGTCCAAGGACACAGATGGGTAACATGAATGGGAATGGAACCCAGGTCTAAATATTGGTCGTCGAACTCCTAAGCCATTGAGCTATCTGCTCTTGCATGAAGAAGAAGTACAACCCCAAATAAGAAAAAGTTGGGATGATATGGAAAATGCAAAAAAGAGAAAAGGGAAAAAAAAGTGATCCTTCCATTTACTTTGACTTCTATTTCATTGCAGACAGTACGAAACCAAGATATTTCATGTTTTGGGTTTTCAGTTTCATTTTATTTGTTAATATACATCCATTCCTATATTTAAGGCCTGCAACACATTCCAAAAAAGTTGGGATGCTAAACCATTTACCACTTAATAATGTTACCATTACTTCTCACAACACTTTATTTTACTTTGTCCCATTCTTCCTGCAAATATGTCTTGAGGTGTGCAACAGTACGGGGTCGTTGTTGTGGCATTTTTTTTGTTTCAAAATTCTAAACACATTCTATAGTGGGGACAGGTCAGGACTACAGGCAGGCCAGTCCAGTATCCGTATCCTCACATGTTGCTCTAAAATCTCAGTGTACTTTTCTGCATTAATGCTGCCATCACAGTAGTATAAATTACCTTTTCCAAGAATGCTGACACAACCTCATACCATGACAGACCCTGACTTTTGAACCTGTTGCTGATAACAGTCTAGATGGTCCTTTTTGTCTTTGGTCCATAGCACATGGTGTCCATTTCTTCCAAAAAAAGATCTGGAATACAGATTCATCTGACCACAATACATATTGTGGTCAGATGATAGTGTGATAGTCCAACCCGGACGCCTCCAAGCCCAGAGAAGTCAACACTGCTTCTGCACAAGGTGAACATGTGGCTTCTTTTTTGCACAGTAAAGTTTTCAGTGGCAGTTGTGAATGTAACTCCACATTGTAGTGCTTGACAAAGGTGTCCCAAAGTAATCCCTTGCCCATGTGTTTATATTGGCTATTGATGAATGACTGTTCTTGAAGCAGTGCCGTTTGAGGTATCGGCGATCACGAGTGTTCAGCTTAGGTTTGCGCTCTTGCCCTTTGTGCACTGATGCCCTTTGTGCACTGAAATTGCTCCAGATTCCTTGAATCGTTTAATATTATGCACAGTAGAGAGAGAAATTTATTAAGAAAAAAAACCTAATTTTTCTTTGACGAACATTCTTTTTAAACATTTCAATAATTTTCTCATGCATTTGTTGACAAACTGGAGATCCTCTGTCCATCTTTGCTCCTCAATCTTCAAATACACCTTGCATTTGCCTTTCGTGGATACTGCTTTTGTCCCAAATCATGATTACAATCACATCATGAAATCACCTGTTTGAAATTACGTCATTATTTAATTGTTTTTACCTCATTACTAGCCCTAAATTGCCCCTGGCCCAACTTTTTTTGGAATGTGTTGCAGGCCTTAAATGCAGGAATGGATGCATATTAACAAATGAAATGAAGTTGACCACACAAAACATGAAATCTTGGGTTTGTACTGTCTGCAGTGAAATAGAAGTCAAAGTATATTTAAGGATCACTGCGGGGGTTTTTTATTTGTGTTTTCCATGTCGTCCCAACTTTTTCTGATTTGGGGTTGTAAATCCTATACAGGCCCTGTTGCCCATTGGTGTCGGTCCTTATCCCCGGATTCCATAGCATGAAGCAGATGAGAGTTTGTGACTCCCCCTGGATAAGATGCCAGTCCATCGGAGGCTACTTCCCTAGCCAAGGCTGGTACCCATTTACAGCTGGGTGTATGGGGACGATGCAGATGAAGTATGTCCAAGGAGACAGAAAGGTACTGTGACTGGGAATCAAACCCAGGTCTACATGGTAGCCCAAATCCTATCCCAGTGAGCTACCTGCTCTGTGCATACAAGAAGAAAATAGAAAGTGAGAGAAAGATGAAGAAATAAACAAAAAAAGCAAGAAAAATGTCAGTAAGACATCATCAGAGCAATAAAGAAAGTCATTGTGAGGAGAGGGAAAAATACAGGGATTAAGAGAAATAAGCGACTGTGCTGTTCAGCAAAGCGGTTTCAATTAGTCTGCATGAAAGCCCTGCTTTGAAATGTCATTTCTAATGGCTGGAATTACTGATGTGCTGTGTGCTTGCATACTTTAAAGCAGTATACAGCCCGTTAATAAAATTGCAGTGATAATAATGGACAAATGACAATAAAAGTGACATTAAAGAGTAGTTTCTGAGCGGAGAGCTGTTTAAGGAGGTTTTATTGCTGTACCTGCCCGTAGGTTTTACATTTCCTATCATTAGGTCCTCTGCAGTTTAAGAGTTTTAACCCATTATGCGGCAATAAAAGTTACCCTTGCTCACGAAAGTGACTTCCGAGTAGTGTTCCGAACCAACCAATGCTTCATGCTCGGGCTACGCGGTTCTCTTGTGGCTTGTTGTTTTTCAAGCCAAGAACTAAACTCACAACAAACCAGACATATTTTCAGGACATGATCCATGTTTTCAGATATACAGTATTGCACTCGGTTCCCAGATGTGCTCGGGTATCCTACAAAGCCGTGGTGGAAAGGTAATGAATAAAACAGTGTTTACTCAGAGCTTCACCTTTGAATTTGCTGTGGATATCAGGCCTTTTTGTTCAACGCCCTCTGAAAACCACCTGGAACTAAATGTGTCCCTGTTTTCATTGTTGCATAATGTTGCTAATTCACTATATGTATTTCCCCTTCAGTTCCTCTAAACCACTGCACTCACCCTGCACTGAATGTTAAGTAGGGATGCAGTGATATCATGACTGATTCTGTTTTGGAATACTAAATACAAACCTTTTCTTTATCATGCCTTCTAAATGATTACTTGCCTTTCTGGTCATGGTTTTGTCCATAAATGCAACATAAATGAGTCCAGATTTTTTCTGAGAAAGCTTTGCAGGTTAGATTGACTGATCGGGACTGTGGCATAGGCAGTCACCTAAAGAGCGAAACAAGCAGTCAGGCATCGCAAGGCTGTTTTCTTGACAGCATTCAAATTATAGTCCCCCACCCACACACAGTTTTTTACAATCCCAAAATTACCATTCACAATGTGCAGCATTGTGTAATTCATTTTAGTACAGGCTGTGAGGAATTTCTCTATTCGTGTTGTCTGCTCACTCAGATGCGCATCACCCTTTTTAATTCCCATCCTACATAACTCGGTTGCTCCCATTTCCCGTTTTCTTCGACACAGTCATATTTAATCTTCGCCATGGCTATTGACAGGATGATTCTGCCCATTAGGATTTTTTTTTTTTGCACTATTGACAAGATCACTTTAATTGTTGGCAACCAATCACAAGCCAAGAAATGCAACCAATCCGAGCACACCTTGCTTGCTTGTGTGTTGTATTCTGCCAGGCCGCATTTTAAGCTACACCATTGCTCACTTTTTGGATGCAGGCCTTTAAAATGAATTTATGGAGGTTTTTTTTGGCCATTTTCAGCCAAAAATGTATCTTTTTTGCTCCTGTGCCATAATATTAAGGCCATATGACCTGAAAATTGGTATGGGGGTAGCTTGGGAATACATGCTTGGGTATTTTTGGCTGTTTTGATGGGAAATCCCATATGTATGAGAAGCTCTGATTGGTCAATACTGTTCCTGTCAATAAGGAATTTTTTGCACTACAGGATCAGCCTGTCAATAGCCTCCGCCTTTAATCTTTTTTGACCAGCAAAGCAAATCAGCAGCAATGGGCCTCATGCAAGAACATTTTTGTAAATTTCTCTCAAATTCCTCTTACCTTTTTTAGTACAATCAGCTCATTCGAGCTTGCCACGCCAGATTCAGGAAATGCTCGTAAATTCAGAAAATTGCATGAATGACGTGTGTAAACATGCTGAAAGCCACCTGTGTGGAATCCACAGGCGTTCACAAGGATAGTGAATTAGCAATAAAATAATACCACACTATATCATATATGGCAGCATGCCCTGCCCATATATGTCAGAAGTGTCCAATTAGGACACAGAGGAATATTAAGAGTTTGGAGATTGACATCCTTCTATCAGAGTTCCACCAAAAGAAAAAAAGTCTAATTAACAGCATAAACAGTGGAATTAAGACTTGTTAAACCAAGCAAATGGGGAAAAAAGAACAAGTGCCGTTAATGCCATTTTCACCTTAGAGGGTCAGACTTGGTTGCAAGTAATTTGATTTGACATGAAAATGGATTTTTTTTTTAAATCGCCACAACAAAATGATTGAGGATCAAGATTTTCAAACTAAAACCACTTCAAAGTCATGAAATATACAATCAATTATTTAAAAAAAATGTTTGGAAGACAGCAGACTAACTGCACATGACTCCCATGACAGGTCTGGACCGCTTGTAAATTTTGTTCATACCTAAGAAAAAACTCAACTTGTAAGAGTTGCTTACAAGCTAATCTGTTAGTACAAGTGATTTCAGATCAGTCCAAATAACATTAATCGATTTTCCCCTTCAATGCCCCATTATTCTGCCACATGGAATTAAACAAAATCCCAATGAAATAAGTCAACAATCCACATTGTTAGTGTCGTGAGAAGAAATGATACGGAAAGAAATCTTCACATTCCAACCAACGCTGGGGCTGCACAACCAAAACTCCTGCCGAGGGCACCAACAAACTCAGGGCTGGTGAAGATAACCCTATATTAAATGTGTGTATGTGCTGCTAAATTCTGTAAAAACCCATTTATGTCTTGGACTGAAGAATTTGAAAAGTTTGACATGCGTTTGCTTGGGGGAACCTATCCAATCCTTTTGCAAAGTGTGTCCATTGAAATCAGTTTGGAATATAAAATGGATGGAATGGATATGAAAAGTTTTCTTTAAAAAAATCAGTCTGCAACTGGTTAGCTTCTGCTGCGTGCTTGAAATTAAAAACCCACTATGCGCTGTGGATCGGCAAGACAGAGCGATCCATATTGGTCCACTACCAAACTCTGGGAACATGATTTTCGCCGATATGTGGCCACTTTTCTCCTCCCTTTCACCTCGCTGACCAGTCGCTGGGGTAAACGTCATAGTGTGACTGCGCTTTTACATTGTGAGGGAACGTCAGCTATGATATTTTATCCATGTAGTGTGTTTCTCTGCGCATGATCCAGTACGTAGGTCCCTCAGTGTTGAGGACCCCAGCCGCTGGAGAAGACCGAGGAGACGCCCACGTTTCACCTGGCTGTGGCAGATATGTGGCTACTTTCGAGAGGTGGGGACGTATTGGTTGCCTGCCATCAGGACCCTGGGCGGTTCTGTGGTGTGGCAGACACGGCGACTTGTATGATGTGTGCGTCTGCGTGTTTGCATTGTAAAATACACAGGTCACTCTCGGAGTACAGGCTGAAGGTTACGCTGATGCCGGTGGCTTTCATTTGCAACCAATGGCTCAGTCTAAAGAGAAGGTGTAATATGGATTCTGCATGCCTGTGCTACCTCTATAGCTGGAGAAAGCTGCGTTAAATGGAAATTGATACAGGCATTAGAGACGCTGAGGTGGCACGACAGCTTAGTCTGGAATTCAAAACAACTTTTTTTTTTTTTCTTTTTTCAAAGCCGCGCTCGGCAAGATATTTACGCTGAAGTACACGTGTTTCATCTGCCTTGTTGACGGAAATGAGATGCAAGAAAGCGGTTGCGTTTACTCTAATGCAGATTCATGAACTTGTCTCGTTGGTTGTTTATCCTCCGAGAGCACGGCGACGCGTACTGTATGCCATCATCCAGTCGTGACGAGAAGTAAAAGGAGGGAGACTTAAGACGTGTCAACCGAGACCAAAACAAGCGCTGACGAGCTAAAATGGTTCCAAAAGCCTCTGGTGTCAGTATATTGGATGTGATTCAGTGAATCTTTGAGCTGTAATAACCGTAGGTTTATTGTTTGGCATTGTGGAAAAGTACTCCGAATAAACTCGACTAATAGATATGTGAACTTCTGCCAACAAATATCTTTTTATTTGCCACATTTGGACAAAGAGATGTTTATTTATTTATTTATTTATTTTAATATAACCTTTATGGTCATTTCTCTGAGGGGAAAAAAGTGATGCGAGCATAACTCCACAATAAAATAGTCAAACAAATAAAAATCCCCTTAAGTATATCCTCTCAAGTTCTACACTGAGACAGTATAAGGATATTAAAACATTTATTTATGCCGCCCTTTCGGGTCACCAGTGTGGAAAGACATGCAATACGGCTTAGAGAGAGATCTCAGAAATTATTCTGACATTTCTTAATAATTTAGTGACCAAATTAACACTTGTAGGGAAGAACACAAACCAGAAATCAATATTCCTTCAGTATATTCAGTATTTGTTTAATGCTGGAACGAAGTTAGTGCCAATTTTCTTCATGTAATTTGTCGAAATTACGTCTCCAAGTTTGGTAATGCAGCTATGTTTTAATTTGGCACTAATCATACACAGATATGTGACTTTACAAGAACTAAGGTAAACTGTTTAATAAAATTCCGAACTGTGCGGCGCCTTGACGCTGTGGATGAACAAATATTCAGCAGAATGAATTATTTGTACACAAATGAGCTGAACAGGCTCATTTATCCCCCAGCTACAGGCTAAGCTAACTAGCTAGCTTGGTTGCTAGCAATTAACAAATACACGCATTTTTACTTTCTAGTAGTTTTCCAACTGACATCACGCGATATGCTTTTAGAACAGTGTATGCTTAAGTCGGGTAGAATGTTACAAAATGGCATTATGTATCATATCTACGTAATATGATAGCTAGCGCCATAACCTAGCAAATCAAGGGATGACTCGGCTGAGTTTTATATGATGTTTTTGTCATTTTATTATATTCAACTATTTACAAACTGACCAATTTGTGTGGAATAAAAGTGGCCAGATTTGTCGCTCTAGTCACGAGATAGGATTTTTAGTCTCTAGCGAAGGTGGCAAAGTCGCTAAATTGGCAACACTGGATGATGTAGCATATCTACCGAATGTGATAGCCAGCATTATAAGCTAGCAAATCAGGGCATGGCTCACAGACTGAGTTTTAGAGAGCCACTTAAACATTTATATGTCCCAGAAGACATTTATATTTTTTAAAATAAACAATGTCGGTAAAACCGTTCCATTCCATACTATTATAGGGTAGAATTAGATGATGTAGCATACCTTGCTAATGTGATAGCAAGCATCATAAGCTAACAAATCAGTACATGACTTACATTACGGGGTGGTGTTAGTACCATTATTTTGAAGTTTCCATTCTAATATATGGTAATGGTCTATCTGAGCAAGGAAATACCAATATTTGACAAAATATTCAACGCTAACCCCCCTGCACATGCCCCTTGAAATATGCTGTTTTCACATACGAAACTTCCTGATAGCAACACATAACCCAAAGTACAACTGATAAAAGTACTATTTATCTTAGTGCTGACACTAAGTTAACATTTTGACTTCATTGTGTATTACAATTGCTGCTAATTATAATAAATATGATTAAAACCACACTAAATAATTAAGCTGTTATTGTTTTTAATAAACTCAATGCTATGTAACCATGGTTTAACACTTTAAAACAATGAAAATAGTTTGATAATAGGTGAAAATCTTGGATTATGCAAATTAGGCACTGTTCCAATACCTGGATTTTGTTAGGCTTTGATATATCTTTATTAGGGGGTTTCTGAGGTGAATGGTGATAAAATCCATTCTTTTGCAATTTGTGATGGGTTGACCCCATTTTGGCATAAATTGACTGCACTATATTGCTCAATGGTTAACATAGGAAAAAACATTAATTCAAAATATCACTATTAAATGAAGCTATTTTCCC
>OMMV01174572.1:0-13927 GCA_900302635.1 Chatrabus melanurus | reverse complement strand
TGACTCTTAAAGGGAAGAACGGATGACTACCCGTGACTCACTAAGTGACAAAATCCAATCCAAAATCCAATCCTTTTGCACCTTGCACCCTGCTGTGCCCTGTAAATAGCATAGTGGAGTTGGACACACCCCAAATGCACTTGTGCAATAAGCTTTGGACCGTGCCTCATAGATTGTCAAGCTAGGACCCTTTGTGTCAAATCAGTATGAACTTAATGAGAGTCAGATGAGTCGCACCACTTGCATTGTGAGGGAATATCAGGTACGACTCTATGGCCGGGTGGTGCGCTTCCTCCAGCAACTGGAAAAGGCCAACTGGACGCACTCGTATCACCTGGCTGCAGCTAATAGATGACGACATTAAGTAGGAGGGGCTGGACTTGTGGTCTGACTGGGTGGTTGCCAAGCAGGACCCAGACTGGTTCTGTAGTTAGATCGGTGCAGTGGTGCGCGGCACTGGCACATACTCTCAGACGTGTCCTGACCTTTCAAGTTCTAATAAAATGAAACAGTTTTGATTTGCACTCGTATTTTGTGGCCATACTTGAATCAATATATGATAAACAGATTCAAAACAAGAACTTTTTCATGATATTATGCGCCTGAGGTACATTAATCATCTTATTATTTGTTAATACTTTTGACCTATCATCATTCACTGTGGATATCCTCTGGAACATGGTTTGCTTGATGTGTTTGACATGGTTCTGGGGTTGTTTTATGTCAACACTGAACACCACATTAGCAGTCACCACACTGAGGATTCAGCTCACTGTCACCATTTTTGGTTCAGTGGAATCACACCGCTGCTCCCTTCACGAGGTAGGTCCCAGTCCACTTCACCCTTAATCCACATTCTTTCAGATGGAACCTTTCTCACTTTCTCTTTCTAACCTTAATCTGAGGTTCAAAAACTAATTTTGGTTGTTCACAGAAGTTTTCGGGACCAACTTCAAAGAGTCACAGAAAAATTTTGAACAAAATGATCAAAAACTGTCACTTTGTGTGTAGCAGTGTTCTGCCTTTTCACAACATCTTCACATGCACTGTTATTAAAACTGAAATGCGTCTCATTAGAGATGGCTGGATGACAGCGTACCTTTTTTTTGATCCCCCATGTGAATAAATCTGTTTCTCCTGAAAACTAAATACAGTAACAACAGAAATTCAAAGTATAATATTTTGGCTGACACTCCGATCTCATCATAGGAAAATCACCCTCCGTCATTGTAGGAGCGAAGAACTCAGGTGGAAGAGCATGTTGGCCATAAACTGAAGGGTTTTTGGTTCAATTCCCAGCTGCTGTTATCTATATGCTGAAGCGTCCTTTAGCAGTGTGCAGTTGAGTGCCTTGCATGACAGCCTCTGAAATCGATGTGCTTGTGTGAACAGGTGAATCACTGTGAAGTGCGCGGAGATGATGCTATGGAAACGGGTCTGATTACCACAATAGACCCTATCGCATAAAGTCACGAGCCAACGTAGGGGGTGCACTGTGTTTTTGCCTTTTTTGCCAAGATTTCCACACAGCCGTACTTCCCGCTGGTTGTTTTGTTTTGTGTGTTCAAGAAGCGAGAATTAAAAATACATCTAATAATTGTAAATCAAATCAGACAAACTAAGTGATAAATAGTCAATACATACACAATACAACACAATCGCATCCCGCTGGTTTTACTTGTCCTGAAGTGGCGCACAGTGTGCTACTGTCCGACCAGACACACAACTCCATCAACGACCAGACACACAATGCCACCGACAACCAGACGCATGATAACACCAACAACCAGACTCACAACTCCATTAACAACCAGACACACAATGCCAGCAACGACTAGACACACAATGCCACCGACAAAAAGACACACAACTCCACCGATGACCAGACACACAACTCCATCAACGACTAGACACACAATGCCACCGACAACCAGACACATAACTCCATCAACGACTAGACACACAATGCCACCGACAACCAGACACACAACTCCATCAATGACTAGACACACAATGCCACCGACAACCAGACACACAACTCCACCGATGACCAGACACACAACTCCATCAACGACTAGACACACAATGCCACCGACAACCAGACACACAACTCCACCGATGACCAGACACATGATTCCACCGACAACCAGACACACAACTCCACCGATGACCAGACACACAACTCCATCAACGACCAGACACACAACTCTACCGATGACCAGACTCACAACTCCATCAACGACTAGACACACAATCCCACCGACAACCAGACTCACAACTCCATCAACGACTAGACACACAATCCCACCGACAACCAGACACACAACTCCACCGATGACCAGACACATGATACCACCGACAACCAGACACACAACTCCACCGGTGACCAGACACATGATACCACCGACAACCAGACACACAACTCCACCGATGACCAGACACTGAATACCACCGATGACCAGACACTGAATACCACAGATGACCAGACACTGAATACCACCGATGACCAGACACATGAATCCATGAAAAACCAGACACACAATAGCACCAAGGACTGTATATGGGTGTTTGGATTTCAGAGAAACTGTTTGACAAACTCTGTAACACATTACTGTAACTCCATTCTGTCTAACGTGTGAATATGCTGCTGTAGAGTTCAGTACAATGTGCTTTCAGTCCATGGGGTCTCTGTGCTCATCCGGTCCCACCCACTTTCAAACTATCCAATCAAATCAGTGCTGACATGAAGCTGTGTTTCACATAGAAACGTGTCACATCACAGAAGTTAGACACGGTCTAATTACTGTTTTAGTTTGACCGTACTGCTACTCACATGTGCAACAAAAACACATTATTATTTGTAACCCATGTGATCACAATATCATCACAATATGGCCGGAGGTCATAAACACTGATAGTGACAGATTTCAATTATAAAAACAATATCATAGTTTTGCTTTTGGTTTTGTCTTGCATTTGTTTGTTTGTTTGTTTGGTTGTTTCTTGTCTGCCTTTCCTACCAATAGGCACGGACAGGCAGCAACAGCTTGTGATAGGCTAGCAGATCATGTGTAGATGGTTTGCGTTTACAAAGCTTTATGGACATTTCCAAACCTCGGTGATAACTCTACAGCTGTTGTGACTTCATTGCCACAAAGACGATTACCTGCAAAAAGAAGCTTGAGAATATTTGCGAACCCCAACTAAATGCAGTCTTTTTTGTCGCACGTGTGAGAGGATCATAAAAGGTTTTTTTTTTCTTCCATACTGTGTGGAGCAGATGGCTCTCTGGAACAGGAGTTCAATTCCAGGTGTGTGCTTCAGGCTACCTGTCTGTGTCCTTGGACAAGACGCTTCATCTGCTTTGTCTCAGTCCACCCAGCTGTAAATGGGTACCAGCCTTGTCTGGGGAAGTAACCTGTGATGGACTGTCGTCTCATCCAGGGGGAGTCACACAGTCTCATCCACTTCATGCTACAGATTCCGGGGATAAGCACAAGCCTGGGTTCATACTGTCACGCAGACAGTATGAACCCGGGATATTTCATGTATTTCTGGTCAACTCCATTTAATTTCTTAATATACATCCATTCCTGTATTTAAGGTCTGAAACACATTCCAAAAAAGTTGAGATGGGGGCAATTTATTCTAAATATAAGGATTAAATCATCACTTCTACAGCCAGTTTTCTTGAGACAAGTCAGGGGATGGATACATGGACATGTCCAAGTGACTGAATATGTCTCGAACTTCATTTACAACAATCATTAAGAAATACAAACAGTATGGTACTGTGTGTTAACTCTGTGTCAAGTAGGCAGTTTTCAAAAAACTGAGTGACCATGCTGGAAGGAGACAAGTGAGGGAAGCCACCAAGACACCCAGAGAATCCTGAAGGAGTCATGGGCTTCTGTGGTTGTGGGTGGAGAATCTGTGCATCGTGCAACTTTTGTCTGTTGCATCACCAGTTATACAGCTTCATGATGAAGTGGTAAAATCCCTTCCAGTCTTTCTTTGAGGAACATGTTTTGAAACATTTCAATAATTTTCTCACACATTTGTTGACACAATGGAGATCCTCTGCCCATATTTGCTCCTCAAAGATACAGCTTTTGTACCAAATCAAGATTACAGTCATCTGTTTGAAATAACATCATTATTTATTTTTATTTTTATTTTTGTTACCACATTACTGGCCCTAAATTGCCCCCGTCGCAAGTTTTTGTTTTTTTTTTGTTTTTTTTTTCCGGAATGTGTTTCAGGCCTGAGATGCAGGAATGGATGAATATTAACAAATGAAATAAAGTTGACCAGACAAAACACGAAATATCTTGGGTTCATGCTGTCTGCAATGAAACAAAGGTCAAAGTAAATGTAAGAATCACTGTAGGGGTTTTTTATTGTTTGTTTGTTTTTGCATTTTCCATATCGTTCCAACATTTTGTGATTTTGGGTTGTAAAAATTATTTGTAGAAATGACCTTAGTTGATCTTTTGTGATGGATGAAGTGAAGGGATGCAGCCTCCTCATCCACATATTGCTCATAAAGAGAACAAAGAGTCTTTTTTTAAAGGTTTACAATCACTTTCTAGGTATATTAATTACACATGAAATAAAGTGTTTTCTCCATGAAATATAATGATATCTGCCAAGATTTCATTCTGAAACTGCTTCGTTCCTCCTGCACACCAGTGTTTCTAAACTTCCAACGGGCACGATCAATGTATGTAATGTAAACATAGCGTGCCTGCCATCTGGTGGCGGTACTACAGTAATACACAGACACCGATGAGCAGGGATAAATCAATATGATTGGTCAAATTTAAATATTTATTTGTAATTCATGCCATGCAATTTGATTTCATAAGTAATAAAAAGAAAACGTAAATTGAAGATGTGTTAAATTTCATGTTGATTTTCTAAAAACGTCAAATATATTAGTTTTTGATTAGTTCAGATTACAATTCAATAATTATGGTCGTGGGTTCACTGGAAGATCTGTTTCAGAGGCATGTTTTTTTTTTTTTTGGGGTGGTTCAATTAATTCACCACGCAATCGATACTGGTAATAAAAAAAATCTCTGTTCACTGCCATTTGCATCACACAGCATTAGCTCCGTCTTCAGTGCGCACCAACGTTCATTTTCCCCTCCAAGTGCGACTCGAGTGAAATCCTTCATGGAGTCAAATGTCTTCTTTTGTTTCGTAAACCTTGATCTCACACTGTAACACTTTCTTATGGAGCTTCCAATTTGTGTTTTGTTGTGTCCTTCTTGGTTGAAAGTTTCCGCGCATGTGCACGATTGTACCCTCACACTGTTACTGTCAACAGACACACGTGGACCGTGTTCACTGACACACAGAACCAAAACAGTCTGTAAAACAGGTCAGTAAGAGATGCTAAGACCATAAGTCAGGCTGGTTCCACCGGGAAACTTTTGTATTCTGCCAAAATGAAGTGACAGCTGGAGAAAAGGCACATGGTAGGAAGTGAGTGAGTACCTTTAGGATGTGTATTCTGTCGGAATAAGGTTGAGATTTTTACAAACCTTCCTGCTCTTTTGGAGCATCGCAGCGTCTGTCTGCCAGCCACAGGCGACACAACAAACCGTGTTTGTCACATCATGGTGCGCCCAGCAGGATCCAGACCATTTGCCGTAGCCTTTGGGAACAGAGATTCAAAAGCCTAAAGTGCATCATGCAATGAATATGGAAACAAGATAAGATATGAAATCAGACACAGTTAACTTTGTGAGGCTCTTCAAAGCAGATTGCTGAGTGTTGCAGCTCATTTATGTACATCTGCTGTAACTCTTTGTCTTTGCTAATGCATGACGAACTCTCTAAGTTCTCACAATCTGTTGAGATAAATGAAAATGACACTTTGTCATTTAGGTTTTGTTTGAAGACAAATTATCTTTTTACAATTGTGATTAATAGTGTTCATATTCTTATTACCTCTGCCAAGGAGATAATGTTTTCAGCCTCATTTATTCCTCCGACTTTTAGCAGCTTTCCTCAAAAACTGCAGACTGCAGCAGAGTGGAGGATCTGGACAGAGGATGTGTTTTTGGTAATGGACAGGCAACAATGACAGTATCTAAATGTTCAAAAAAAAGTCTACAGGCTGAGTTAAAGGAAAATATTGTTGTGATTAATATGCCGACAGCTCCTGGCCCGTAGCGAACAGAATATCCAACGATTTTACCTCGCTGGTAAACCTGAAAACAAATATTAGGATTAATACTCTTGACATTTATCTGCTTCATCCTGGTTTCAAAGAAGCCTGATCAGTGTAGCAAGTAATTACTCACATTTAATTCATCACTTCTAAATTTTAATGAAGATCCCTGTCACAGAGAGCCTGAAGAAAATCATTTTGGAGCATCGTCTGAACATTGGGACTCATTCCTACGAGCAGTTGTCTGTACGTGTGGACACCATGACCATGAGATTTGGCAGCCTTAATAAGATTGTGTTTGAAAAAAATCGCTGTTGCTCTGTGTTTGTCAACACACAAACAATTCTCCCAGACAACAAAAACAAACACTTTGGCTCCTATCTAGATGGTCTGAAGCGCACAGCGCAACTGTATTTATGGCATGTCCAACTCCACTTTGGTGTTTGTACAGTACAGACTCTGGGCACAAAGAAAGGGACTGCATGTCGTCACTTAATTAGTCATGGGTGTGTTTTGGGCGAAACATAAAATAAGCCAATCAGTGTCATCTATCATCCCCTTCAATAGTCAGGTGCTGTGGAACCCGGCTCACTTCCATTTACACAGCAGACTCAACTCAGAGGCTTTCTGGTGAGTTAACAGATGTGTGCGCAACACACCACGGTGCGCGAGCGGACAGCAGCCACCAAAGCTCCCTGAGGTGAAGCCGTGAAGTAGTGCGGTGAAGTTTAGCATTTTTCATTCGTGTTTACTTTTATTTTGTTTAATTATTGTTTTAAATTTAGTTTCATTGTTTTTACTAGCAAAGTGTACACACGTCAATGAATATAAGCCATCTGAATATTGCACCTTATAAATACCACAAAAACTGCTCGACTTTAGACCAGGATTGTGTGATCTGTCGCACAATCACTTTCTGCTGCCTCGTGATAGCAACGCACTGCCACTGCAACTGACCACAAGGGCACACAAATGTGCACAAGTAAACTCGGTATTTGAAGAATGTGGGTGCCGGGCGTATAAATGACACCTGCGTCAGTTGTATACTAGCAATGACACTGCGCTGCACGTTGCATGCTGCATGCTGCACCTTGCACTTTGAACGCTGCGCTGCACGCTGCACCTTGCACACTACACCTTGCATGCTGCACCTTGCACGCTGCGCTGCACGCTGCACCTTGCAC
The DNA here is from genome assembly GCA_900302635.1 of Chatrabus melanurus. Taxonomy (NCBI): domain Eukaryota; kingdom Metazoa; phylum Chordata; class Actinopteri; order Batrachoidiformes; family Batrachoididae; genus Chatrabus; species Chatrabus melanurus. The sequence continues at coordinate 6,562 of OMMV01174572.1, read as the reverse complement.
ACTACACGTTGCACGCTGCACCTTGCACGCTGCAGCTTGCATGCTGCACCTTGCACGCTGCACCTTGCACTTTGCACGCTGCGCTGCACGCTGCACCTTGCACTTTGCACGCTGCGCTGCACGCTGCACCTTGCACACTACACCTTGCATGCTGCACGCTGCACCTTGCACGCTGCACCTTGCACACTACACCTTGCATGCTGCATGCTGCACCTTGCACGCTGCAGCTTGCATGCTGCACCTTGCACACTACACCTTGCATGCTGCACGCTGCATGCTGCACCTTGCACGCTGCAGTTTGCACGCTGCACCTTGCACGCTGCGCTGCTTTACGCCATTTTGCACCAGGTGGCAGATAGGCTTCTCTCTGTTCACCTCACCTGGAAAGTGAACGACATCAGGCAGCAGCAGCCATGGAGGAGAAAGAAAGAGGGCAGACTATTTTCAGCAGCTTCACAGAATTTACCAGATTATACTCGGAAAACTATTTAAATGACATATCAGATTACTTGCTCATTAATCTTTGTAACACAGTATTAGAATCACATTGATAACATGACAGCACTCCTACATGTTTATTAAAATGTCATCTATAGACACTGAGTCTCACCTTCATCGTTTGATTGTCTGAAAAAGAAAATTCAAACATAAGCAACAATCTTCAGAACTCAAACCTTGATAAAGGATCAACAATCCATCGCATCTGTGGATCTGAATCAGATTGCAATGACCAAATAAAAGGGAAAAAGCTTTGTGGGGGAGGATTTTTTTTCTGCCATAATTAACCCGTCAGACCTTGACTTCAATACACTCTGTGACTGTTATTTCTTTGTGTTGTTAGATGTTTTCACTCACTTAAATTATGCAAAATTCAACCGTTTCACACTTTGAGCAAATGTATTTGGTATATTTGGGTTAATTTATGAATAAGATAAAAAAATTATTCATTTTATTTGGACAGCACTTTTTATACACAGGCGCAACCCAAAAGAAAGCAATAAAACCACTGGAAGACTGACTGTAAGAAGACAGTGTCAAAAACAGAAATAACAAAAAAAAATAGCATCATCAGTAAACTAGTGATGATAATAATCATAAAATAATATACAAATAAAATAATAATAAAACCAGATTATAAGGATAAGTCTTTAGTTTCTTTTTTTTTAATGCTGATTAATTTTGCTGCTCTGTTGTCCAGAGGCAGTGTGTTCCTCAAAAAGAAGAACATCGCCTCTGTACTGTTTTTATCAGAGACTTTTGGAATATTTAATAGTAACTCTGGAGCAGACTGTAGCATTCTGACTGGTACATGGACAGAAATGTCTGATGTGGGACGGAGCAGAGTTATTTAATGTGTTACAGACAAGCAAAATAACCTTAAAATCAAATCTAAAGGATGCTGTTACACAAGAGTCATGTGATCATTTATTGTTGTTGTTTTCTTTGAATCAACTTTTCAGGTAAACCAGTGAATGAAAGAATGTTTTTTACAGTTCTAAAGGCCTGAACCTTGAAAGCAGCTCGGTTAATCAGTATTCAGCTTTTTATCTCATATCGTGTCAATCAAAGAGTTTTCCTTCCATCACTGCGTGACGGGTCATCAACACTCTAGTATTTAAATAATGCATAATGCAACCAGTGACAGGGTCATGTGAGATGTGCTGGACAAACAAGTCCAATCCATGGAGGCCCCACCTCGCAACTTACAGGATTTAAAGGATCTGCTGCTCATGTCAGATACCACAGCACACCTTCAGAGGTCTACTGGAGTCTGTGCCTCAATGGGTCAGGACGGTTTTGGTGGCAAAAGGGGAACCTACACAATATTAGGCAGGTGGTCACAATGTTACGGCTGATCAGTGTATATTCACGTTTTTCCGTAATGTCACCTGTCTAATAGGAGGAAATCCAACTCAGGGTCGGATTTGATCTCCAAAACTAAACTGAGGTCCCTCCATTCTTTTTTTATTTTATTTTGAAAGCCATGTCGATGTTGATACCTGTTTTCACTCAATCTGATTCCCATTTGGACTAACAGGCTTCGGCAGATTAAAGGTTTTTTTTTGTTGTTTTTTTGCGCTCAGTTGGAGTATTTTTAGCCTTAAGCCACTCACAACACAATGTGATACGAGTGTGCATTTTGCCATGATCGTACAGAAACACAAGTCCTATGGTAAGGTGTGCGGAGAAATTGCGTTCCGACTGTGTTTCTTGATGAGATGAAACCACAATGCAGCATTTCAAGCATGTTCAAAAAGTGATGCAAACAACTGCTGTATTTCCTGTATTACATCATAATGTGGTGCATGTGATGTTATACAGATGTTATTACAACAAGAGAGACACGTGCAGGGGTGCACACACACACACACACACACACACACACACACGCACACACACAAACACACTACTGCATGTGAGCCAAACAGGAGCACCCAAAATTAAAAATATAATAACACACTCACCTGTGGCCAAAGTCCACTGGACTTCCATGAGGACTTTGTGTGGGGAGGAGGTCCATGTTTCTGTTGTGGAAACCCCAAATAAGAGCATGTTAAAAGAAAGCCTGTGCTCCTCTGAAGGACTTGACTTCCAAGGTGTGTAACCTGCGTCATCGTGGCCTCGAACTCGCAGTTCCCGCATGGGTGGCAGATGTTCTAAACACCAATACAGGTGCGCACTATATGTTGCGTACACACGACATATCATTTGTTTCCACGGTTTCATTATGTTGTGCACATGAATTAAATACTTAACTAATTTTGGCATGCGGGCCGTTGTGCGAGGTGGCTCACATGATGCACCATTGTCTGTGAGCAAATAAAATCTATTCTGTGCTCAGTATGTGTATTTCCATCTTTGTTATTATCCACGTAAACCCCCAATATTAACGTCTAGCACACAGGGTGTTAATTATGTCTCAACTGTCTGTGTGCATTTGGCCACTTGGCGCATCTCAAACACTAATCGTCTGCACATGATCAAATGTGGGAAATAATTGTGTATCTTTTGTACACACAGGAGAATTTTTGTTTTTTTATTTCGGCACCAGCCACAGTGTGCTCCTCCTGCTCGTGCTTCGCAGCACAGATACAGGCGCACAGCGTAATGTGTGTGTGCTGCGTTCTGCTTTTCTTCTGAAAAGTGTTTCTGCATGGTGTGGATAGAGTGCCGCGTGAAGTTAAGGCACGAGTGCATCATATCATCCTGCAGCGAGTGGCTGGCTTCAGTGTTGTGCTGGGAGCTGTTCGTTTGTGGGTGTGAGCTGACGCCATGTTGTTCGCTGCACAATCGATTCTGGAATAAAAGCCACAATCCTCTCTGGCTACACTGTAGAGGTCAAGACACTCGGTAGCGTATAAACGTCACAGTCCACGTAAGCAAATGGATTTTCCCACAAAATCTGACCAGATTCCCTTAGAGCAGGGGTGGGCAACAGGGGCCAAGATGGTGCAGGTTTTCCTTGCAACCAATCACCTCAGCAGGTGGTTTTACTGATGAGCTCCAAACCTCAACTTAAAGTCCTGATCATCTGTGGAATCACCTGCTGAGGTGATCGGTAGCAAGTAAAACCTGGACTGTCTTGGCCCTTCATGGCACATGATTGCCCACCCCTGCCTTAGAGTGAGACCAGAATACAGGCTGTTATAGGCAACCTAGAAAGTGATTAACAATTCTAAAAACCTTCATAATGACTGAATAAAGGTCCAAAATAAGACAAGCTGTTGAATGTGTCCATGTCATTTTAACATATTGTGACAGGCGTGGCTGCCGTCAGTCGTCTCCTCTCCTTGGAGAGAGAGTTTCATATGCTGCAGTATGAATAACAGAGAAACCAGTCTGGAAGCTTCACAGACTCCAAGGTTCCTATCTTACGCCGCACAGTGCATGTGTCATTACTACTTTCTGACGAGCCATTTTCCATTTCCATATCCATTTTCATGTCCAGCTCCCACATTGTGTAAATAGCAAGTGCACTTGGTCTGAAGACAAGGTGTGATCAGCCACAGTCATGAAGCAGCAGAAAGCGATTGTGATATAGACCAAAAAGAACCTGGTCTGAAGTCCAGTGCAGAGTTTTTCTGCTATTTATATGGAGGAATATTCAGATGTGCCTTATATCAGCGGATTCATGACACATGTTCACTCTGCTTGTACACACAGGGATCATCTCATCATCACTCATCAAACTACAAGGAACCTGAATTGAAAACAAAAATTGAAAACAAAATAGAAGTAAAAAGTAAATGAAAACTATCAAACTTTAATACCTCTGGTTTGTGCCATATTTTTACACTGGTTTTCTTACTGGCGGAGAGCACCAAGGCGGGGCTGGCCAGGGGAGGGGCTGTCTGAGGATCAGGTGGACCGAGGTAGAAGAGGAGGAGGTGCTGCAGAAATAAGGCGCTCGACTGCTCTTCCTGAGGGAGCCGTGCTTGATGTTGTTCCTGTGAATGAGCTGCTGTGCAGTTTGACGCTTTGTGTACAGATCTGCTCCCTCGCCAGAAAACCTCTCACTTCCATCACCTACTGAGTCAGCCATCTAAAGAGCAATGTCCCAGGTTCAAGCACTCCCAGTTCTTAAAGGGAATGACCGATGACAATATGATTGGTGTAATTCATGTTAGACCCAAAACACACCTATGATGAACTGACTGAAAACAACTCCTTTGCTGTTTACGCAGTGCGTATTCTAAGTACAAACAAAGGCGCAGGGTGCAAAGTGGAGTTGGACACGCCCTCAAATGCACTGGTGATATGCACTTTAGTCCATTCCCTGTAGATTGTTAAGATAGGGCCCTCACGGTCTTGACTTGATCGAGCTCCTGTACCGAGTTCCTGTAAAGGTGTGTGTCCATCTGTTGGAAGACTTTCCATGTGTCATCACTTCTCCAGGAAGTCTCCTCCATCCTCTGAGCACAAAGAGCCAAACGGAGCATCCTTTGTGATAGTGGATCAGACGAATTAGCAGGTCAGAAGAGGACGGAGGAGACATCAGATAAGAGACTGAAGAAGCAGCCTTTGTTTTTGTTGTTTTTGTTCCGGGCAGAACTCACATAATTGGACAGTTTGTTTTAGTCATTAAAGCTCAACTGACTGAAATAAGAAGCATTGATTTTGCACACCGCAGCCTCACGCAGCGACGACCACAATCACAGCCGTTTTTTTCACAGTATTTTTCTTAAATGAAGTCTTCGATTAAACTGGGCTCACAAATATTTTGTTCATGGAAAAGCAAAGACCTTCAACGTTCACCTTGTGAAAGCAGATGACACTTAAAGCTCTGCAAAGGCCCGACAGCTGTCTGTTTGTCTGTCCTGAACCGAGCTGAAGTTCAGGTGGAGACGTTCTGTCACCAAAACACATAATATGGAAATAAACGGGAGACATTCTAAAAATATTAATTAAAAAATATTTTGGACCCTCTTCTTTCTCAAAGTCTAATTGTCTCTTCCTTCACCGAAGGCTTATCTCAGCACAAAATTTTATTGACATCTGTTTGCTTCTTTTTGAGATATCCTGCTGAAAGACAAAAAACAAGCGATTTCTGGATACTTCCTGTTGTCATAAAACTCACTTAATAGTTTGTGAGTCATCCTGCTAACATGCAAACAACAACAATCATATTATCTCTTCAGGGAAGGTAAAAATGTGTGTTTAGTGCAGATTGGCATATATGCTCAATTAACTCGTGTTCATTAATTCATGTTAAAAGCCTCTGGAGTTTAAGTTGTTGAATGCTTTCTCTGCAGACATTATATTTCATAAATTTACTATGTTATTATATTTATTTATTTACAACCCCAAATCAGAAAAAGTTGGGACGGTATGGCAAATGAAAAAAAAAATGAAAAAAAGAAGCCCACAGTGATTCTGACATTTGCTTTGACTTCTATTTCATTGCAGACAGTATGAACCCAAGGTTTTGTGGGATGCTAAAGCATTTACCACTTTGAAATGTTGCCATTCATTCTCACAACACCTGAAAGATGTTTTGACCCATTTTTTTCCCCGCAACCACGTCTTAAAGTGTCGCCGTTGTTGCATTTTTTTGTTTCAAAAATTCTCCACACATTATCTATTGGGGATAGGTCAGGGCTACAGGCAGGCCAGTCCAGTACCCGTCCTCTCGTCTTCTGCAGCCATGCCTTTGTAATGTGTGCAGAATGTGGTTTTGCCTTGTCTTGTTGAAAAATGCATGGATGTCCCTGGAAAACATGTATTGAAGGCAGCATATGTTGTTCTAAAATAATGTACTTTTCTGCATTAATGCTGCCATCACAGATGTGTAATTTACCTTTGCCAAAGGGCACTGACACAACCCCATACCATGACAGACCCTGGCTTTTGGACTGGTTGCTGATAACAGTCTGGATAGTCCTTTCTGTCTTTGGTCCAGAGCACATAGCGTCAATTTCTTCCAAAAAAGTTCTGGAATACTGATTCGTCTGACCACAATACACATTTCCACTGTGTGATGGTCCAACCCAGATTCTTCCAAGCCCAGAGAAGTCGACAATGCTTCAGGACCAAGTTAACATAAGGCTTCTTTTTTTACACG
>OMMV01174567.1:0-16762 GCA_900302635.1 Chatrabus melanurus | reverse complement strand
CCAAATGATCAACACAGTTCATGTAACTAATAACATCAGCTCTTTTTTACCTTTGAGATGACTTCTGTGTAGCCTACTTGTAACTTTAATGCCCATAACTGAACCCAGTATGAACAGAGCTTTCATTTGAGCCTAATATTAAGGCTTTATGATGATTTTGAAAAATTGACATTTAAAGAGACAAAAATGGTGGCCATCTTGAATTTGAAGGTCAAAATAAGGTCAAATCAATAAATCTACATCATTTATGAATTTCTTGACCCAAATAGTGTCAGAAACCATGTATTATGCAGCACTGTGGGCAAAACCATTAAAAAGTTAATATCCAGCTTGGCTGACGGCAGCCATTTTGGATATAGGGCTCTCACAAAATTTCCCCACATTTTTGTGAGGGGCACCCCGGCTCATTTTTTTCTTTAGCCTTTATAGATGACAAATCCAGTGAGAAACGAACCTTCGCTCTCCACGGTCACGGAACTTCTATAGATGACCCAACTACTACTACGTGCCTCAGGCCTGTAAAAGTTTCCACTGTTTGCAACAGCTACAGTTCTAGATAATGGGCTTGTTTCATGGGATGTATGAGAGATTTCAAGACAAGATTATTTATTAAGCACATTTATTAAACAGGGAGTAAACGCTTTATTAAAAAGCAAAACAACAGCGAAAGTGTTGATTAAAAAACTAAATCTGTGGAATGCAAAATACAGTCCATCCACCAAACCACCCCACAGAGACACAAAAGTAAACTGTTTCCCAACTTCCACTGCATAAATCACTGTTACACACAAATAAGACCCATACAAGACTTAAGACACGCACCCATACACATTCTTAGTGTTAGAATAAACACGCGCGCACACACACACACACACACACACACACACACACACACACACATATATGTGTGTGTGTGTGCGTGTGTGTGCAGAATAATTAGTTCTCATTCCCATGGAAACCCACAGCCGAGACCAGCTGCTGTTGTCTGCTACTTCTCTACTCAACTATGGAGCTTCTTCCTTCTCTACAACTTTTTCCCATGTTCATGTATGGTCCGAGGTGTCACAAGCTGGAGCCAATTTATTGAGGTTTAGTTCAAGTTCAGTTTTATTGTTCAGTTTTATCTTAGGCCCCCCTCCCCCTCAGTAATAAATAAGTAATAAATAACAAAAAAATACTACTAATAAAGTGCAGCTCTTAAATAGAGGGTAATATAGAGAAATAAATATAGATACACTAAAACCATTCTATAAAAACAGCATCCCTCCACCTATAATAAAAATAATTTAAGAGTCCAGTATAAAAACATGAGATATGAGCAGGGACACTAAAAGAATTCATGCATTGTTGAGGAGCCTGATGGTCCTTGCTCAAGGATATTTTGACACTCAAATAACAAATTCATCCATCTGCTCTATCATCACCCAGCTGTTTTCAACTGCATTAAAGGTGACACAATTTTCTATCCTAACCTACGTGAAATTTGGTAGAGCAGGTAGCTCATTGGGTTCAGGAATTGGGCTACCAATATGTAGACCTGGGTTCAGTTGCCGCTCATGCTACCTGTCTGCGTCCTTGAACAAGACACTTCATCTGCATTGTCTCAGCTCCCCCAGCTGTAAATAGGTACCAGCCTTGGCTATGGAAGTAACCTGCAGTGGACTGGCTTCCCATCCATGGGGAGTCATAAAAGCTCATTATCACGCTGCAGAATCTGAGGATAAGCACCAAAACCAATGGCCTTCCGGGCCTATATAGGACTTACTTCTTTCTAAAGTCTTTATTCCAGCATTTCATCTATAGAACACCAGGATTTTATATTAAGCAAGCAGGTTGGAGACACTGTCTGTTGAGGAGCCAAATAATTGAGAGCTGTATAGAATATCAGTAGCACTTTAAAATGAATTCATTGTTGTACTGGGAGCCAATATAGAAACTTAAGTACATGAGTTACACTTGTTGTTTTGCGGCTGCATTCTGGATGAATTGGATCCTTGGTATTGTTGGTTTGGTGATCCACGAAACAACATTAAAATAATCCAATCTTTAATAACAGCAGGAACCAGTTTGTCAGATTTAGCCCAGAGATATAAACCCTCTAGCTTTGGATAAGTTCTTCAAGTGATTTAAAAAAGAAAAAGAAAAGATGCTGGCCATGTTGATGATATGACTTTTAAAGTTAAGGTTAGATTCATAATGACTCCACAATCCCCAGCTTTGATGGCTGTATTTCAGAGAGTGTGAGTAATTTATTGATTTGTTTCTTTTTTGCCATCCTATAATTAATAATTTGATTGGTGTTGCAAACTCTGGGTTAAGATAAATAAGATGTACCTTCTGCACCTTCCATCTTCTCAATGCATTAAAGCAAACACATAAACATCATTGTGGAGTTGTTTGCTTTACCTCCAGCACTTTTTCTTGATGATGTTTCCCAGGAGTATTTCTGCTCTTTAAAGAAAAAGAAACACAGGAATGGTGAGATTACCAAAAATAATAATAATAATTAAGAAAACCAATTAAAATTCACATCCATACAGTATTAGCATGCCCTTCATTACTCTATAAGAAAATATCTCAGTTTTATATAGTTAAAGTGAACTGTGAACATGATTTGGAGATGCCAGTAATTAATAGGATTATGTAAGTCACTTTAGAGGGTTTTTTTTCTTCTTTTTTTGCCACCTCAGGTGAGTTAGTCCTGCTCTTATGTCAAACCTTGTTAACATTTGGTCTCCTGTAGGTAATTGAGCTGACAGACCGGGAGCGTGCAGGTGAGGTCGACAACAAATCACTCACTTGCCCCCGGAGTAGACCTCGGCCGTGTCAAACAGGTTCACCCCGTTCTCGTAGGCGATAGTCATCAGCTGTTCGGCCACCTGACAGAGACAAGACCTCAAAGCCGTGTAATGCGCTGTGGCAAATTATTCACATTGCACTTCAAAGAGGACGGACCAAGAAGGTCCCAGAAGAACGAAAGCAGATTCACATCACCAAGAAACTGTAGTGCTGCTTGGTGATTGAAGTTGTTCACTGCTCAGTGTAGTTCCCAGCATACTTTGACCTAATTGTTGCCGTTTCAGTTTATTTAGAGCTGAGAAAAGCCAATTTTTTTTTTATTTTTAAAAAAAGGACTGTATACTTCTTCAGCCAGGTTCAGTTTTGTGAGTTTGAGTGTGTTAGTTAGTCCCAGAGGTTATCAGGCAGTGATGATCTGACTGTAATTTAATCTTTCCCACAGTTCAAAGCTGCCATAAAGGCATTGAGACCTCAGTGTTGGCACAGCTGATAAATATACCACAGGAGAGAATCGGTGCTTATCATGAGAACCTGAAAGACCCAGCTGGGACCTGACAGTGATCCTGGAATGATGACCTTACTCTTCTGTTTTTCTCTCACTTTGCATCACATTAAGCCATGTAAACCGCTAACACATAAGCTGCAAAGTGGGTGTTGCAAAGTGATCATGAGCTTGTAGAAAGATGGATTTTTCTTACCTCATCGGAAATCTGACCTCCAAATGTTACCCATGTGCCTGTCAAAGGAAATGTCAACACCAAAGATTTAGAATAAACAAAAAACATAGAACTTTATATGTAAAATCAGATTCCCAAAGGAACAATCAAAGCTATTCTTGTGTTATTTATAACTTTGACATTTTGTGTGAAATGACTCTTGCTTCAACCCATCACAGTCACATGTTAGTGTTGAGATGCAGCTTAAAAGACCAAAGGTTACCAAAGGGTCGCTGCCAGCTGATCAGTGTCAAACATATGGCTCTTGTCTTTCGCCGCTCTGCGTCATGTGTTGGTTCCCGTGGCAACAAGGTTGTGGGTATCCGTGCCATGTTTGCATTTTCAGAGCATCAACGCCTTATATTTGTGACTCTTTAGTCAGAGTAGCTAGAGCATTAAGTGAAAAAACTGTTTTGAAGCTGTCATTAAAATTTTCTGCATCAAATTTTGTTTCAGGATGTGTTGTGTTGTGCGCACCATAAATTCTGCAGGGTTTAAAAAAATACAGCATCAAATTGTGTTGAGTCTTTCAGAGTTATTGTGCAAAATGCCACAAGTTGGTGAAAATATTTTTCACAATAAAGTAAACTATCAACACCATCGAGTGGAAGACTACGTCTAACAGAATTATCAGACATGCAGGGCAAAAACATGTTGCGCAGTGGGTGCAAATCCATTTGAGGGGTGTCTGAGCGCACATTGCTTTTTAAGCTGTGTTGGCATGTAGTCTGAATATAATGTCAACCAATCAGAGTGGCAGCTGGGCTTTAAACCAGAGTGTGCCGGGAGCACAGCGCTGTGGTAATGAGAAAGCGGACACAAGTGAAAGGATTTCTGGCGGTGGGGGGAGACAGTGGATTTTTCCATCACGAACAACATCGCTTCTGTTTTCGACGTCACATTATAGACGATGACGTCAAATGCACACATTAGTGAGGTGCAACAGCTTTGAACCTCGCTGCATATTAATATTGGGGTGGTACCAACGGACGCAAACAAAACTGCATCTGGACGCAATTGGACAGACATATAACCAATTAGAGCAACGAAGCATGTGACCTAGGCAGAGAGACAACCAGACGCGTGCGTCATAATGCATGTGGAGAACGTGCGTGTGCAATGCGTGTTGTGGAAAGTGAATGAAAACTGACGAAAATAAGATCTGTGGTTTAAAATGGCTACGCAACGCAGCCATAACACGAGCGTGACGCTTGCTGTGTGTTTACAAAGGAAGGCTTTTAAAGGCGTTCGCTATTCTTCTTTTAAAGACTGGACATTCAAAACAGAAGCGAGAGCTGTTTCAAATAATCACTCCATATCAGCAGCCTTCTCTGGTTGTTTAGAAAAGTGGCTCTTCGGTGCTCCTCAATGAGTCATTGCATAAACCCCGCCCCATATGAGATAAACGGTTCTGATTGGCCCAGCCTGTTTTCGGCCGAGAGGAAATCGCTGTGAATTGGAGGCAGACCAGACTCTTTCTCAAAGCGAATTTATTTGCGAAGTGAATTATAGGTCTGGTTTACCAGGCTAGCTTCTTAGGGGAGCAACCACCGATTCCTCTTCTTTTATTCGTCAGTCTTCCTGCTGTGCTGCAAAATGTGAAAGGCAGAGGAAGTATGTCCCTTTTGGGCTCCTGACATGAAGAGCTCATTCTAAGCTTGTGAGAACACATCGATTCGTTGTCGATGGTTATGAATGGTATATTCCATTGCTGCTAATAAACACCCCTAAATCCTATACACTGTAGCTTTAAATTCAAAATAAATGGGCCGATCAGCAAATTTGAACTTTTTTTTTTTAAATTTTACACAGTTGGACAATTTGGGTGCAGGAGGTTAGATGCAGCTTCATTTTTAATAATTATAATAATAATAATAATAATAGTTGTTATATTGTTGTAAATTGAAAGCACAATTAATACAATTCTTCTTTCGGCTGCTCCCATTAGGGACAACAGATCATCTGTTTCCATCTCATCCTGTACACTTAATACAATCATGACACTGAATTACATTTCCTCCTGGTAGGACTTTTTTGTTTTTTGCTTGCCAGTGTCGGTGCTTGAATCCAAATCCTCCAGCAAGTGTGCCACCCTGCTGCTTTAATTATTGTAATGAAGATGAATTGTTACAGATGATCAACCTATTCACTTGTGCATCTGTCTGTTAGCACGGTCACTTGAAAAAGACGAAGATTTTTATGAAACATGGTGGAACTCTTTGTTGGTATTGAAGAGGAAGAATTTATTACATTTATGGTGATGATCCAGATAAAATAATGCAAAGAGGACATGTATGTCACACAACTGATTGCCTGCAAATTTAGTTTGTTCGTTTCTGGAGAGACATCAAAGTGGCACAGATTGTTGGCCCGTGGCGAAGGTATATACGCTCTAATGAGGTGTGCTTCAGCTGCTCTGCACTGCATCATTGTTTTCCTCTTTACACTTCTTTCACAGCCCCCTGGCATGAACACATGGCCGACGCACACACACACATGCACACAGTTTGACTAACTGAATCACTCCTGTGAAGATGAATGAGCGTGCAATAGAACGTGATGCAGCACTATTAATTAAATATTAACATGACAAATATTGATGTTTTGTAAATAGGTTAATGCGCTGTGATCTTTCAAGATGTGTGAATGATGCATGAGTTTTTCTACGGGGTGAACTGATGCCTTTCCTCCTCTGTTGGGTTTCACACAGCTGAGTAGAGTTTGCACTTGAATGCTTATGAAATCATCAGACGTTTGCCACTAATGCTAATTAAATGTACTCACCGAGCCCCAGACAGGAGACACGCAGCCCAGATTTCCCCAAGTTCCTAAGAAGGAGAACAGCATATAATTAACAAAACCGCCGATGTTTCGGGCTCGCAGTGTCATCATTCAAACTTAATTGCGGTTAAAATGCTCTCGTATGTTTCTCTGCAGATTTTCTGCTTAAATAAAAACTAAATCGATGTTGTTTCCACATCCTATGTGCTTTAACTCGAGGCGCTAACTCAAAATAACACAACGCATCTGTTAGACTCGATGTAAGCAGGGGAAAAAAAACCTATTGTAATTACACCATGCAGATTTTCCTGGGCACATACCCATGAAAAATGCAATGAATGAATGGATGGATGGATGGATGGATGGATGGATAGATAGATAGATAGATAGATAGTGTCAGGTCCACAAGTATGTGGACAGTGAGACAATTTTTTGTCATTTGGAATCTGTACATCACTGGAGTGGAGATGAAATGAAACGATCAAGCGTTTCATCTTTATTTCAATAACAATATCACATTAACCATTTAGGAATTACCGCCATTTTTTTATACACAGTTCCTCCATTTTCAAAGTCACAAAAGAAAAAGAGAGTGAGGGAGATGGCTGAGTGAGGTACAGAGTAAATGGGGTCTGCGAGAGAGAGAGCATTTTTGAAACTTAGTAAATCACTGGAATAATTTTCTGATTGTACAGTTAGGCTCTAAAACTCAAATAACACAGTCATAAGTCCGCATAACCATGCAGAAAGCGTTTGATTGTGGGTTGTATGATTGTGGACAAACAGGCTCTTCTTTCTCTGTCCCTCTCAACACGGGTGGTTTTGACATATTGTGTATCTTAAAATGAGCTTGGTTGTCAGTTTTTTCATTGCCAAAGCCTGAAAGATCTGACGGCCACCATGACCGCTGCTATTGGTTTATAACAGTACCAGGAGATAGTAGCAGTGGTGGGCACAGAAGTTAGCCTCGATAACTGTTAATCTGCTAACTGAAAAGTTAACGATGATAACCCTAAACCGATAAACCACTAAAACATCTAGCCCAAGCTACCAAAGCTGCTCATACATGTCAAGTCCTATGGATTTTCCATCAATTTTACAGATTTTTGTGGATTTACATTCCTTAAGCTCTTATCTCATGGAGCGGCGAATGCTGATGAACGTTGCGATTTTTGGGTTCGTGAGGGTTCATAAAATGTTGCAAAACAGTTCTCAAACAGTTTTTAGGGTCGCAAACAGTTTTTGTTGTCGTACAGACAACAGACAGTTGTCTTTGCGAATGTATTTTTCTGCAAACAGTTGGAAACGTTTGCAAATGGTTGTAAAACGTGTCGCTAAAGTTATTTTTGGTTCGCCACGTAGTGAACATTAGGAATAGCTGCAGCAGCAGCCAGACAAAGCGATTCTTCCTCAAGGGCAGCAAGCAGCACATCGAGCTTCTTCCTGGCAGAAAAATGTCGCTCATGACAGTGGTGAACCCTGATTTTCGCCAACATTCGTCAGAAAAGCGGCGAATTCAAAAATCGCAACGTTCATCAACATTCGCCGCTCTGTGAGATAGTGGCTTTACGGGAGTAAACAAAAAATTGTACGGATTTTCGTCAAAACATGGTTCAAAATTTAGTCACGATTATGACCATAGACACCAATACTGTGTGTATGGTACGGTATTTTCCGATTTCCGACTTTACCGTCGTCATAAACGCAGCACTAGTTGGTGGGCTGGAGTACCATTAGCGCAGAAGAAGAATAAGAGGCGGAAGATGACGAGGAGAGAGTGGCATTGCTAGTAATATGCCCAATGGAGAAACTCCTAAAAATAAAATTAAATACTGTGGGAGGTTTCTGCAGGAATGGAAACAAATACTAGTAAGTTTCAGTCATTTAATTTAATTTAACCTGTTTTGATTTCATGTTGAATTATATTCAGTGTCATTTTTACCACTGAGTCTGAAACAGTAGCTATTGTCTGCTTTTTTTGAAAAATAAAACGTGATTTTAACATTGGGACAAGTGATGCCATTTTCACCATTTTGGATGATGTTATGAGGTAAATTTGCTTGTTTTTGGAATTTAACTTTTTCTTCAGATTTCTTTTATCGAATTGAGTTAAATATTATTATGCAGTATAGAAAACTGCATAATATCTCTAAATAAGTAATAAAAATAAAATGTACAAAGTATAGAATATATAGAGAATGATCATATTTTAACAAACAATTTTCTTGTTAAATTACACCGCCACCGCCCTAAGCCTGGTATGGTTTTAAGGATTTTTTTTGGGATTATAAGGATTTCCCGCCAGGATTATACAGGTGGCCATCCAAAGGGGTTAACATGTATGACTACTAATGGCTAACTTTTATTATGACTTTAGCTTTGGCTTGGTTTTTTGGCTCTAAAACCCTGAAAAAACAACCTAAAGAGCTGAAATTTTAATATGTTGTAGCATAAACATGGAGGTTCCCAAAAAGGTTTTGCCGGAACTATTTGACTGGTCGCCGTTTGCAGAGCCGGAAGAATGCATGTTACATACCTCGTCACCGTGCACGGTCATTTAGATTTGAATATTGCGTACCTGGTGGCCGGGTGCAATATTGCCAAAGTTGTATATGTGTGCACGGTCCCGTGTTTACACAATTCCTATAACTGACGTGTCCACTGCCACTGGATAAATACCTGCCGGAAAATAGTAAAATGCCGTTGCATACCCGGTCACTGTGTATAGACTTGTATAAAATGCCCGTTGAGTACCCGGTCACCATGTATATATACACTAGAAATGGCAGAGTTTGCCCGGTGGTCGCAGTCAGTGGCTATCCATACGTAGCTATATTGATAATACGCAATTTTATTCATAGGCAGCGCTTCTGATTGGTCAATGTATTGGTCAATGTCACCTGATTCTTTTCTTTTGTTTTCTATACGTACGTAGGCCCGAAATTACATTTTGAAATGATGATTTTAAACACTTTCTCTGGTTCCAAAATATTTGTAATTATGCATAGTTATGATGATTGTCATATATGCATTTTATACTTGAAATAGAAAAATGCATAGCCTGACTGGAATTCAAACACAGCACTCTTGGCTCAGAAGTCCAACGCCCTACAACTTACGCCACAGCGCCTCACGCTCCACAAAGGGTCATAGCTTGAATTTATCGTACATGCCACGTACGAATGGCTATGGGATGATAATCCTAACCCAAACCCTAATCCTAACCCTATGGGATAACTAACATGGCTACGTATGGATAGAATTTTGTGTTATCAATACGGCTACGTACAGATAGCCACTTCATTTAAGTTATGCCCTGGTGTGAACCTGGCAACCAGTTTTGTGGAAACTGACGAAAAAGCGCTATGATGTCACGTGCTCCACTGCTGGCATGCCATTCATTGGTCGCCTGCCACCGTGTACCAAACCATGTAGCTGACTTTGTCGTACCCGGCCACCGGGCGAATAGGCTCTCCGAAAAGGTTTAGCATGCCAAGATCAGACGAGTCTTGTTACTTCATGTGATATGTCCATTTCGCTTATTAGATTAATGTACAAGCTTCAATGGGGACAAACATGTATGATTTTAGGGATTCCAAACATTTCTGACCAGTAAACTTTGTTAAAAAAATGTTTGCTGACTTAAACTTTGCTGGGACTACATTTGGTTCCACTTCAGATAGTGTTAAATAAACTGTAGCATAGTATTAAATCAACACTATTGTAGTATGAAATCAAGTTGTCCCACTCTAATAAAGTCATATACTATGACAGAGTTGACTTACCCTACACTATGATAGAGTTAATTTAACACGATTTGGAGTGAGACTAAATGTTGTCAGTGCCGAGTCTATTTTACTCTCCAAAATTTACCGTGTCGTTGAACGTGAGGGTCACATTGATCTACCCCAAGTGGTGCCCAACCCTGGTCCTCGGGGACCCCTATCCTGCATGTTTTCCATCTTTCCCTGCTCTGCCAAAAGCTAATTAGCTGATTCAGGTGTGCTCAGCCAATCAAGAGCTAGCAGACCGCTGAATGAGCTCATCAGCTTTTGGCAGAGCAGGGAGAGATGGAAAACATGCAGGATAGGGGTCCCCGAGGACCAGGGTTGGGAACCACTGATCTACCCTATCACATGTGGGAATTGAGAGATTATAGGGCAGCTGACTGATTTGTTCTAGCTATCGCAGCTTTGCTGTGGATGAAGAGAAAAAGCTGTTAAAGACACTGAGGAATATTTTAGACAGAACTGAAAAGAATCAAATCCAATTACACAGCAGCAGTGACAAATTTGGTACTTTTCTGACAAGTGTTGTCCTCTTTTCTCCTGTTTATTCCTCATTTTATATATCTAGAGCCTTCCACATCATCATACAGCAGGGAACACTTTAGTCCTCGGGCTTTTTAATGTTATTGCTTTCCCTACAAAATGCACAACCACATTCGCTCTCTTGCATGGAGGTGTCACATCAATATTTCCTCACGATACCTCCCTCACAAGCGCCGTTTCTCTTCCGTACTCTCCCGCAGCTATGAAACGTATCCCTAGAGTTATCAAACGTACGTCCTGATAGACATTCAGTGACAGTTAATTTGCATCCAGCTGATCTGTGCCACTGTCATATGGCGTTTTCATCTCTCATTAGCACCATGGAACATAAAGTTCTGGTTCCCAATCTGTGCCACACCAAATCCAACCGAGAGGGTAACTCAAGTGTTTAATGACTTAACAGCAGTAAAAGCAGCCATAGCAGATTGTCTGTCTACAGCCACCACAGGTGTCTTCTCACAGTACTCCAGGTGAAAGGAGCCTCATCATGAAACGCTTCAGGCCGCTGCTGAGCATATTGCCATACAAAGGCTGCCACAAATCTATCAGAGGAAAGTATCTGAAGGAAACGTCTGAAATCAGCTATAGTCATGTTAATAAGTGAGGCCACATGCACACACACACAGATGGAGTTTCTTAAACTTTGTAGCTCATGACAACATTTTGAAGTCAGACATGCTGTGTGGCACATTTACATTTATGCATTATGTAGAGTGCTGCACAAAAGTTTTAGATACTCCACATATTTGATGCCCCCCGCCCAATCAAAGTAAAAGGCCCCAAAATGGGTTAGATATGACCCAGAAGCCGGGGTTGGAGATGAACATCCAACCTCTAGAACAGGGGTCACCAACCTGCATATTTTCCAACTATCCCTGCTCCACCCACTGCTAGTTAATCAAGTCAGGTGTGCTCAGCCTACCAGGTAGGAAAAATCAGACTTGACTAATCAGCAGTGGTTGCAGCAGGTCCACATGAAAAACATGCAGGGCAGGTGTTCTCCAGGAGCAGGGTTGGTGAACTGTGTTCTAGAAAATGCTTCTGATATAAGCTGCCACTCCACAGCATCGCCTAAGCGAGCGCCTACCAGAGGCGCGCACGCAGCAGGACTGCTATTACAGATTCTGGAGGTGCGAGGGCAAGTGGTTGGCATCCTAAAACCAATTTGATTTGGGCGGATGGGGATCAACACTCAGGACCACAGAAAATGTAGGAGATGGAAAACTTTGATTTCAAACCCGGGTGGATGGAACACTTGGAAGTAAACCCTGGAAGGCAACCATCAGAGTGAATGAAAAATCTGAAAGAAAGCAAACTGTTCATCCAGGTTGGGCTTTGGGTTTATAACAGACGCCAGTAAAATAGTAATATTAAGGAAATCGGGAGCATTCTGGACACAGGCAATCAGCTTGAGGTTCCTACGGCCTTTTGCGCCCGCTGCCATAATGAGTGATGATAATAGTAAGTTCTTTTGGCTTCTCCCTTTTGAGATTTTTCAAATTGAGATTTAAAAAAAAAAAATCTCATAAAAATGTGTTTATTGCACAGTACATGGCAACACATAAAAATTGCCTTTGATCACTCAATAAAATTGTAAAAGCCTGATTAAATACAAACTGATTTTCTTGTAAATTGCAGACGTCCATCAAAAACAAATTCTGTATTTTAGAGGTAAAATGTGGTAACTTAATTATTCGATATAAATTTCTGTTGATCCACTGATGAACAAACACACACACACACACACACACACACATGGTTGATTTTTAAAATTCATTTATTTCTATTACAAAAGCATACATAAAAGAACAATAAGCTCTTGAGAGTTCATACAACACAATTTATGCAATTTATGTTTAACATACTTTTATTTTCTCAAATGTAAAATACATTCAATATGATACAATTGACTTTATAATATGTAAGAAGAAGAAAAAGAAGAAGTAAGTCCTACATAGGCCCTGAGGCCCATTGGTGCCGGTGCTAATCTCAGCACAAAGCTAATTCAATGCCAATGTTACTATTTTTTTAATGTGTTTTTAGCAGGACCTCAAGCTTGAGAAACTGTCGCTAATGACGCACTCCATTCTGATAAAATAAAATGTACACTGACATTGTGTTCAAAGCTATAGTGTGTAGGATTTAGTGTCATGTAGTGGGAGTTTTCAGATTGCATTATGTCGTCACCAATCACGATTTGTTTCCCTTCACGTTTTCATTTCTTTGATGATGGGGATTCATGCTCCTTTGCTTTCTCTTATGATAAACAATAAGTATGATCCTCCATTTAACAAAAATGAGGCTTCTCAAACTTGTTAGCCTGCACTAGCAACTAGGGTTTCTAACCTAGCACTAGCTAGGGGAGAAGCCACTGATTCCTCTTATTTTTTCTGCAGTGTTCCAGCCACGCTGCAAAATGCGAACAACGTAGTGAGTATGTCCCTTTTGGGCTACTGTATCAATATGGCGGTGCAATATGGCGGCTTCCATGAGGGGGCCCGCTCCCATGCAGATTTGAAGGCCTCATTCTAAGAATATGAAAACACATTGATTCATTGTTTTAGGTATTTACACACTAATGGGCAGATGGTTATGAAAGCTATATTCCATTTCTGCTAATAAACGCCCCTAAAACTGTCACATTGTAGCTTTAAAACAGAATCTACACCCATTGATGTCTTGAGGGTGTTTCTGTTCAGTTTGACAGCCTTTTAGTCACTACATAAAAAAGGGCCATAAAAATGCCAGAAGTCGTTTGCTTCTGCTTGATAATTAATGTCCTGAGCCTGTCAAGATGAAGGCTGGCTAATCAGAGCCTGTGCTATCAAGCCCTCAGCCAATTCAATTAGGTATCCGACATGGAGATGCATTAGTCACCGAGCCCGTAGTTCATCTCAGCCAGTCGGACAACGGAAGGAAACAAATGAACTGTTTACATGTAAAGATTTTAAGTATTCAGTCAATTTTTCCGCAAATGTCAAGTACATGATGTATTATGTAATTAAGGCATTGATAACAGGAACTAAGGCAAGCTGACAGGAGAAGACATGAAGACGGATCTCCCTGTTGTCACCGATCGTGGGTTGTGTTCTCGTCTCTGATACGGTGGGCGAATTTGGATATCGTATCCCCTGTCTCACAAATGTGGAGAGCCGTGATCCCTTAAAGTGTGGCGAGGATGGGCTGTAGGTGAGAAGTGATGCCTGACTAATATTAAGGCTGCGTATATTGCAACTCACCATGAATTAAAACGTCTGCTCGAACCCCTGGAATGGTTGTAAATTGCGTAAATATTTGCCTGAGGTCTTCACTGATGCTGTTTTTAGTGTTTACAGCGGCTCATTCATGCACGCAATCTGCACGATAAACAAGCTCGCGGGCACAAACAAAATCAAACTGACTGTCTCCGGAAACAAAAACTTTGTTTTGGAGAACTACCATAGGTCAAAAAAAAAGTTGTTTTTTAAAAAAATGCTGCTTGAAGTCTATGCAGCGCATCCTAATTATAGGCGAAAAACAAAGCTGAAAACACCCCTCGTCTCTGCGTTGTCTGTTTTCTGGGGATTAGTGAAGCAGCAGTGTTGGCTATACCTGATCATTAAGCACACAGTCTGCAATAGCGCAGCGACAGTTCTGCTGAGTGCCGCAGTGCCAACGGAGGCAGGATGCTAAAGGAGCTAATGATTCACAAAATTCCAACATGTTATGTGCAAATTAAGGCAGGAAATCTCTCACTTTGTGTTTAAGAGAAAATTTCTGTGTGGAAGACAAAGAAAGACAAATGAAACCTTAAAATCAAACCCCTGTTTTCAAACTTCACAATAGCTAAGTTAGCATCACACCTACGGAAATATGAATTTCAGCCCAACAGGTTCAGGCGAAGTCTTAAGTCCAGTTTATTTCACGCAGTTTGGTAGGCGTTAGTATGTTAGACGCAGGGGCGTAGCAACAAGGTAGGTAAAACAAGGTATTGTCTGGAGCCTTGAGCTGGAAGGGGTGGCCTGAGAATGGTTTATTACATTAGATTACATAGCTCACAACAATGACAATTTCATGAGAACCCACTTAACTTCTGTGATCGGCCACCTACAGCCTATGAGACTGCATCGATATGTCCGGATACCCCATAACGAGACCCCATGCAACTAGCTTGCTGCCAAATGCTATGTAATTTGAAATCTGCAACCTACAAAGCACCATGAAACTCACTTATCAGTCAAAAAAAAAAAGAAAGAAAGAAAGTGCAAGGTAGGGGAGGTGGAAATAAAGCAAGACAGTGGTAAGGGAGAATCTGGTACATTGAATAAATTATTGATGCTAAAGGTTTAATTTGTCCCAGCAGCAGAAAAATGGGTTGATTGTCAGTTCAATGTTAACAACAGCTAGTTAGTTAACACAGAGTTGCCAAAACCTGCAGTTCCTAGAATGGCCACTTGAGGCTGGCTCCAAAAGTGAGCCATTACCCATAGAACCTCGTGTTAAAATGTCCCACTTTACAGCAGAAATAAACATGTAAATAAATAAACAAAAACCTGTTTTGGTCTCTATGGCTAGTTTTCCCATTCAATTTTTCATATAATTCATTCTCATCCGTATAAGCTATTTTAAGCCCAAAAAGTTATGAATTATTGGGGCCGTGGTCGCTTTGAGTGACAGCTGACGTGCCGGGTTTAGGGAAATGCCACAGAGCTGCTGTGGATTTGACCATGTTTATCATTTCTGAGCATTTTATTATAAATATCTGAGATAATATGACTGCTGTGTGGTTAATTGTACTAACTGGCCATCCAAGAAGTCTGTGCCCCAGTATTTGCATTGAGTAATTAGCACTAATTAGCATGTATCAATACTTTGGTGTTGTTCGCCACATTGATGGTGCCATGGTTATTAACACAATATGCCGGTCATAGATTTTAATATCCGCACCCAAGCCACTCATTATGAAAACCAACGCCCTGTTTGCAAAAATATGTATTACACTAAAGGTTAGCCTGTTAGCCTTAGCGTGTTTGGCAACTGTGAGATGGGGGTGTGTGTGTGTTCAGGCATCATTCATCCCGGCCAGGTCATGCCGGCCTTGCCTGTGCTGCACCTCTTTACCCATTTATGGGTTGGCCAGGAGTTAGGCGGAGTCAGACATTACCAAGATGGTGACGTATGGAAGAGCCCCATTTGAGCTTCAAATCCGCTCTTCAGAAAACCTATGGGTGATGTCACGGAGAGTTTGTGCAATATATCTACAATCTGTGGTTTTAAGCCACATAGGCTTAAACCTATATTGAAGAAGAACTCCTTCCTATATAGGCCCTGAGGCCCGTTGGTACCAGTGCTTATCTCTGGATTCCGTAGCGTGACTCCCCCTGGACGCCAGTCTGACGCAGGCTGCTTCTCCAGCCAAGGCTGGTGCACATTTACAGCTGGGTGGACTGGGACAATGCAGATGAAGCGTCTTGTCCAAGGACACAGACAGGTCGCGTGTGCGGGAATCGATCCCAGCTCTTATTATTGGTAACCCAACTCCTAATCCACTGAGCTACCTGCTCTACGGCGACCTATAACAGCTTGTTGAAAACGTGCATAATGTGACCCCCTTTAATCAAATGCTGCAGGTAATGTTGTGGTTTCACAAACAGACAGACAAACAAACAAACACAGGGCAGGACGAGGTTAAAACTGGGTCTGTGTCAGTCCGTTTACTGAACGTTAGATGCTGCAGAGCCACTGAGTGTGGCTCGGCCTCTCATGCTTGAATGGCGCCAAAAAGAAGCCTTGAAGTAAGATGACAAATGAATCATTTGAAGACGCCCCCTTACACAAACCTGTCATCACATATGAACATCCTGTGAGCTGCAAGTCTGTGTTGCTTGGTCTATTCTTAGCGAATCCCCAGTTGAAATAAAAAGAACATCTGGCTGATTTATGCGCTAAAATCGTAGGAGAAATTACCTCTGATTGTAGGAACACTTATACGGCTCGTGAGTCACACCAGGGCATTTCTTATTCCTTATTATGTCATTTCTTA
The DNA here is from genome assembly GCA_900302635.1 of Chatrabus melanurus. NCBI lineage: Eukaryota > Metazoa > Chordata > Actinopteri > Batrachoidiformes > Batrachoididae > Chatrabus > Chatrabus melanurus. The sequence continues at coordinate 113 of OMMV01174567.1, read as the reverse complement.
ATATCAGATTATGTAAATATTTGTCAGCTAACAATTTCATCAAGGTGAAGTAAGCGGAATAGACTTCTTGCTTTCTGGGGATTAATGTAGACTCAGTAAACCCGCACAAGCCA
>OMMV01174563.1:0-11129 GCA_900302635.1 Chatrabus melanurus | reverse complement strand
AGGAGGCAGTGCATGTATATGTAACCGCGAGTGTAAGTTGTCAATATGTTTGGCATTTTTTCTGCCTGGGTCACGTTAGCTCGACGGATTTTAATATCAGCGGTGTCATTTACATTTACATTTGTATTTGTGTCTGTTTGCGTGCGTGCGTGCTGTCCCCACCAATGTCAAAATCAAACCTACTCCCTTGCCATGAAGGATTTTGTACGTTAATAACAAAACCTTAAAATCAGACCTCACATGGACAGGAAGCCAGTGGAGGGAGGCCAAGATTGGGGTAATGTGATCAAACTTTCTAATCCTGGTTAAAACTCTAGCAGCAGCAGTTTGAACCATTTGAAGGCCTCGATGCTTGTCTGTGGTAAGCCAGAGAATAAGGCGTTACAATAATCAATTCTGGATGAGACAAATTCATGAATTTGTTTGTTCATTTGTTTCAGCTCTGGTGGTACTCTTCCCGTTCCTGGCCCTGATCCATTCTCGTTCACCTCAAGGACTTCTCCTGGACCTTGGATTTCCCCACTGACCTGGACTTCCCTGCTGACCTGGACTTCCCCTCTGATGTTGACTGGTCCCTCCTCCATTAAGTACTCTATTCTTCCCCCGTTTTATGACACTGACCCCGCTGTTTGTTATTTTGACTTTGACCCTTCATAGACCCTGACATCCCCACAGTTTAATTCTGTTTTATATCCTGTTTGACCTTCTATTTTGACTATCACTCCCAGTTTTCTCATGACCCCACCTTGTTCATTTATTCCTTATTTTGCCAATAAATACATTTATTATTTATACTTGCCTTGTTTTTCCTGGCGTCTGTCTGCATTTTGGGTTCAAATTCACAACTTACCATAACACATATAAATAATGTTACATCATAACGCAGCACAGTGTCATCATGATTTTTTTACAGCCTCCCAGGGGTACAGAGCTCTGAAATGTGATGTCATGTATGCATGACAATGCTCAACCTGGTTCTATTCTATCTTTTTAAAATAGCCACTATGTGTTTTGAAGACCAACGTGAGTGCGATGTGTGAACTTTTTTCATCCTTGTGTACAGCAGTGATGGATTAAACAAATAAGGTTATTTTTACATTATCTAATGTATCTATCAATGTATTTAATGTAATGCCCGGAGCAGTAGTATATGCCACACTATGCGCAAACTTTCCTACACCGGGTTTACACTCGTTTTACATTGGGGTTATGGTGGTCTTATGCCAGTTTTACAGCAGAGTTATGCTGCTACACGGGAGCTGACTTTGAAGCTCTATTACTTGAGTGTACAGTATATTTAGCCAGACACCTACCCCCTTCATGCGCACCCTAGCACCACTAAAATGTCCCAAGGACCTAGACCTTTAGCTCCAGCTACACAGACAAAAAATGGCAATTGTAGTCGCACATATGGAACAAGACAAGAGAAGAACCATATAAAACATCACAGATTACTCATTTACAGCTTTGTGCAGAATATCCATGGACACAGGCAGGTATCCTCAAGTGAACATACCCGGGTCGTTAGTTCAGCAGTTCAACGCCTATGCCACAGAATCATCTGCTCTGTATTTAAATATACTAGGTAATAGTAACCATGGGGGTAGAAACAGTAAGGGCTACAGCAATCTGGCATTTAACCCCAATGACCTTCACCCACATGATTGACTTCTGGCTGACCTTGCCAGGGCAACTCTGGAATCCACCTAAGTGTGTGCCACATTTGGTCCAAATCAGGTTGAAACTCAATTTCCTTGACCTTTGCCAAAATGAATTATTTCAGAGCAATTTCAGGGTGAATGTTCATTGACATATGATGTTTGGTAAAAATCAGCAAAACGACCTGGGATTAGTAGGCAAAAAAACAGGCAGAGATGACCTTGACCCCAATGGTTGACCTTTGGCATATTTGACTTTGCTTGGAAATTCCGGAACCCACCTCCATATGTGTGATAAGACTGGTGCAAACCGAAAAGCAAACTTATATTTTAATCTTTGACCACAGTGACCTTGACCGTTCCCAAAACTAACCCATTAAGGGCAATTCTTGGGTTGTCCTACATCTACAAATCAAGTTTGGTGGAAATCAGACAAAGGACCTCGGAGGAATAGTGTAACAAACATACAGCTCGACAGACAGACAGACATTGAAATTATAATATTAACTTCAGTTATTCCCCATGTTTCTGGGTGAGGTTGAAAAATTTCTGCAGAAGCCTGTGTCTACAATAAGGTGCAATAGAAACAAGCCAAATGACAATGCTATGCTAACCTGAACAGCACTTGACAAGTCTGAGAACCTCGTGATTCAAACATTTCAACAGCTATGTGTGTCTCGTGTATTGATTGCCAAGTGTTCAGTGTAGTAGTCAAACTGTTTCTTCCAGATCTGTGTTGAAAATGATTCTTAAGTCGGACTCCCATAGCAGATTTTTGGTCCCAATTTGCATCCCAATCCCAATTTATTAAAATAGCAGGCAAAATTCATGTTTCCTACGATTATTACAGACTACACCCAAGTACAGACAAGTCCCATGACATGAGTGCTTGTGCACATGTGCCACACAATGCTACTCCATATAGTCTGTGCGGTACCCCCGCGGTTATTACCACACTTTTCCGCAAAGCTAAAATGTAACATCTCAAAACTTTCTTCTGTTGAAGAGTCCGACATGCTTTTCATGGGATTTATGCTTGGGATTTATGTTGCAGAAGAAAATCAGGAGGTTTCCGCTCACAGAACGGTAGGTCCCTGGCACTGCATGTTGTACCCGCATGTCCACCATCACCTACTTTTGCCACATAGATGTCATACACGTGTATGATATCTATGCTGTTGCCAGAGCAATGAATGGAGTGGTGTGGATCGCTCACGGCGCTGTGTGCTCCCCCCGCTCCCCCGCGCACACCCACTGTAAACTGCTGAGCTAAAGATCGATCCCTGCTCTGGTCAATTTTCACTCCACTGAAAAGAAATCACTCACCGCTCGCTCCAAAACTGAAAACAATCTGCATTGTATTTTAATTTTAGCTTAAACTGTGGCCTGGCATCAAAATAACTGAGCAGCCAAATCCACATTCAAGCAGAAATGATTTATTCAAGATGCACTAATAAAATAAAAAACAAAGCCATCTGTAAAATTAAAGTAAGACACATGGTGTGTGCGGGTCCGGTACCACTCCGGTATGCGAAAATGGAGAGAGATGTGTTTCAGGCTTGACGCTCCAGTTTCTTCTAATATGCCGCTCCATGCTCCACGCTCCAGCCAAAATCCATTGTTTCCGCTCTGCACTCACTATGCCCGCATGCCCTGACTTTTGCTAAAAATTACCCCCTGTCTGGACAAATTACATGCAATTATTCATGTTTTGTGGATCACAATGTTTAAAACTTTCCTGATTGCTCACAATGTTCTACAATGCTACGTTTACCACAGATTTCACCTGTTTTCAGGGCCCGATTTTTTTTTGCGCCAAAAACTTACACAATTGGGTGTCAAATATCGGCAATGGGAGCCCAGCTTTATGAATTCTTCCAGGGAGGCATATGAGTCAACATTTAAAAATGTATCACAAGGTGAAGATGATGATCAGTTATTAACCCTGTGTGATAAGCACAGCCTGCTTCACCACACCATCCTGCACAAACTGTTGAAAGAAGTACACACACAAAGGTTTTTCCAACCTGGTATGATACATGGGATGATGTTGGTGTCTGAATCTTAACTTGGCTGTCTTAGATACAACTCAGCCAGGTAACTTTCTCTATAATGTATCTCCAAGGTGATCCCAGTTTGGCGGAGCTGCTGGTGGCAAAGCACTGTCACAAGTAATATCAGACCAGACTGTTCACATACAAGACACTTATTGGTGCAGGATTTGATTCTGTACCACACCAAGATTGTGTGGTCCAGACGGGAGCTGAAAGAAATGAATTTCATAGAGTTTATGAATCAGGACACGATACAATTCAGGGTGAATGTGATGCAGACCTGCAGGGAGGGGATATTGGATTTTGGATATCAGTCTCATGTCAGTCTGATATTAGGAGCATGCCAATTTGGCCTTAATACCAGACTGGGATGGAGTTTGGATCACAACCCACATAGTTTGTCCAGCATCTGTTCCCCCTTTCTTCAGCACTGCTAGCATTTTCGTATTTGTTTTAAAAGTAACACTTTGAGGACTAGTTTATAATAGCTCATTCGTATGCTTGAACAAACCCAACACGTTTTGTTTCAATGCATATTTATGAAGCGTAATTCATCCACATGCAACGCTGTGCCAAATCTTCCAACAAGAATGATATCTCAGGCCCTGATTTGAGGTCAATAATGGTTTTAGTTTAATCAAATGCATTGAGCTTCCTCACTGTGTTAATTTATACCGCCACAGATAATTAAAGACCAAAATGATAAGTCATATATAAACAAAAAGACAAGCAGCTGCATAAAATCGAGCACTTGCTTTGATCTATTTTTTAAATTCTAAAGCTAAAAGTGCCTGTAATTAATGGATTGCTGAGCAGATATTTCAGATTTGCATTCTCCTTTCGTAAAAATCTCTTATCTACTGTTTTAACACTGTCTCTTTTTTCTGCTAAATATTAGTATAAATACACGTGTCCACTCAATGCATATTTCCACCAAGGTGCACGAGGTTCAAATTTGGTTTGCAAGCTCAATTTGGAGCTGTTCTCAGCATTCTGATAAAAATTAAACCAGAGCTCTGTGAGCAAGCTCACAAAATGATACCGCCCGCTCTGCCATACTAGTTGCTTGCGTGTATTATATATATCACCGGTAGTAAATCTTTTGTGGTGAAACACCTCAAGTAACAAATTGATCAAATTGATCAAAAATTGACAAATGTAATGTATATAAAACAAAACAAAACCCCTCAATGGCAAAAGTGCCATTATTCCCTGTAAAGACTTTGGACCAGAATTATTTTCCTTCATGAACATCTTCATATGGTGTGCTATGATTGTGTAAAGTGTCATTGAAATCCATAAAGCAGTTTAGGAGGTGATGCACTTAGGAGGTCAATATCATATGATGCATCATTCATTCACTCATTCATTTCCTATACCCTTTTATTCCAATTAATGGTCACAGGGGGGTGGAGAGTTGAAGCACCCAACCCTGGCTATCTGTGTTGAGTTGAAATGGCAAAAGTTTTCCAGAGATTTGCAGGTCCTTGTCCTGCCATGTCCCAAGTCCTGAGCATGACGTTAAATTAAATCCAGGACTGTAAATGGGCCCGCCAATAACTACATTTTTGGTGTTGGTGACAGGATTGGCATTCCAGCTATCGCAAAATTCATTCATTCATTTTCTCTCTCTGCTTATTCCAGCAGTCATTGGGTGAGAGGCGGGGTAGACCCTGGACAGACGCCAGTCCATTGCAGGGCCACATAAAAACAGACAAACACATTCACAGTCATTTTAGAGTCACCAATTCACCGAACCTGCATGTCTTTGGAACTGGGAGGAAGCTGGAGCACCCACAGGGAACCCACGCAAACACAGGGAGAACATGCAAACTCCACACAGAAAGTTCCAGGTCAGACGCGAACCTGGGACCTTCTATCTCTGAGGGAACAGTGCTAACCACTAAAGCCTCATTTACACCCTACATAAAACACGAATACGGAGACTTTTGTCCATTCCTTGCGGTCATTTTTCCGTAATTGTGGACGTCGCCGGAGAGCTTATGAATACGGACAAAACGGAGCAATACCACAGGAAATCGTGGTGGCAGTGTAGAGTCCGTAGTCCAACCAGTCAGAAAAACGACAAAGAAGAGTCTCAATGGGCAAACCAAAGAGTAAAACTCTCCATTAACGTGGCGACTTGCATTAAGTGGTCTCACATTCTACCATCTCGTACACCTTTTGCGCTGTAAACGATGTAAAGTAAAATCACCTCCTCTATAGTCGGCATTTTTGTTGATGTCTGCAACTTGGCACTCGGCACCACCCTCTTGAGGATATATTGCATAACGTTCATACCAACGCAAAAGACGCATGGAGGTATGAAGGAGATAACGTTTAGGACGGACGTATTCACGTACGGGAAGTGAGTATAAATCCAGTTTAAGCCCGATGATGCATCAATTAATACAATGTTTAAATTATCACTCCCTGAAGACATCAGACCAGAAAGATTTTCCTTCATGCACATCTTCATATGGTATGCTACAATTGTCTGAAGCTTCATTAAAATCCATCAGTTGCAGAGGAGTTGTGCATCTGTACAAGACAGATGGACGGATGAATGTGTGGAACAAATAATAATAATATCTTTCAGCTTCTTCCAATTTCAACTTGGGGTCGCCACAGCAAATCCGACATGGATCTGGCACAAGTTTTACGCCGAATGCCCTTCCTAACGCAACTCCATATCACATGGAAAATGGGCAGGGGTGGCCGTGAACCTTCTGCTTTGAAAGCAGTCGCATTAACCGCTGGGCCACCACGCTGCCCAATGTGTGGAACAAATAAAACTTCCTATTCAGACAATATTTGCAAATAAAATTATGACGTGGTCATGACGTGCATTATTTTACCATCTATGACAGATCAGTAGAAATGAGGGCTGTTTTTCTGAATGGCACATTAACATATATGCCAATACCACCACAGGAACTGGAACATTTTTGGTGATACTGCTGAATAACAAAGCTACTGTCCATTGGTTCCATTAGATTAAAATTAAAGTTCAGAAAAACTGATTATCAGTTGACATTGGGTTTCTGCTTTGACATTTCGAGGCAGTGAATTGGCAAATAGTACTGTATGAACAGAAAAAAAGAGATTTTTTTGATTGGTCAATTGTTTGTCCAATTTATCTCAGATTAACAATAATAATAATGATAATAATAATAATAGATGTTCCAGCTTCTCAAATGTCAAGATTTTCTTATTTTCTGTTTTGTTTAGCACATACTACTTTTGACAGGTTTCCACCTGGTTTAAAAAAAAAATTCAATGAAGTAAACACTGAGGCACCTGCATTCTGGATCATGCCCAGAGAAACGTGTCACGTGGTCAAAATGGGGTAGCTGGTGTTCCCTCAAAATGCAAGTGATACTCCTTATCTGAGTCTCCTTAAAGGCGCAGTCTCACTATAACGTTTACCCCAGTGTTTGATGAACACAGGGCAAAGTCAAGAAAATTGGTTCAACATCACCAAAAATCACCTTACCGGAGTTTGGTAGTAAACCTCTAACGCTGCTCGGCATTCCACAACGTGGTGCTTGCTGAGGCCAGCGAAGGCGGCCGTTAGCCAGCGTGCGATTAGATCAAGCGGGTCTTTTGCCAACGTGGCAACGTGTGGTGGAGTGCGTCGACATGCCACTGTCCAGTGATTCTGAGCAGGCAGGGTGAAGCAGCACCCAAACGTTAGCAAATGTAAACGATCGCACCAGTAACTTAGGCTAACAGAGGCTAACGGAAGCTAGCGGGGCTACCGTAGGGAACTTGGTTGTAGCGGAGATTAACTTTCTCTAACGGTCTCCAACGTAACCAGAGGTACGGTGGCAAATGCCGAGAAATCTTAAATATGTTGAAAATTTCTGGACGTTCATCAGCGTAGACCGGCAGAGGCCAGCGGCGGCTAGTGGAGGCCAACGGACAGCGACGTTTGCAAATACATTCATCTACGTTGGCCCAAACATCTAGGTGAGATTGTGCCTTAAGTAACTGCTTGGTTGACACAAAGAGACCAAATCCCAAAGACATCCAGTTTTCTCCCTTAGGCCAATTTTAGCATCCAAGTCTCACAACCATACAGTAAGGCAGGAAGCACCAGGATCTTAAAGACTGGACCTTTGCTCTCCTGTAAAGGTATCAGCATCTCTGAACACCTCTGTCCAGTGACCTCATGACTCCATAAGCTCTTCCCAGGTGTCTTTCGATCTGAGAAGCCAAACTTGAATATCACTCTGCCGAGATAACAATCAATGCAAATAAATTTGAAGCGCTTTGAATCTCGGTAAATTAAAGTGAGCTGGTTTTAACTCTTTTAACTGTTCTCCAATAAGGATAGAGCCACTTCACTTGTTTGAAATCTGCTTTAAACATGTACACTGGATATCATCTTTTTAATCTCTTTTAAATAGCTTCAAACCAAAGGTAAGAAGTTTAACTTGGCTCTAATCGTCTAATAATCTGTTCCACATTAAGGATAGACAGATATAAAGTAACATTAAACCACTTAGCCGGCTATATTTGACATACATTGGATTTTCTTGATTATCCAAACACAACTGAATGTCTGTGAATTTTTGCCCATTGGCCACACGATGAGATGAGTCTTTCCTGACATTTTATGCAGCCTAAGTAATTAATAACAGGCAGATTATTGGAGGATAATAAACATGGTCGGTGCATGCACACTGACTCAGCACTTACATGGTGTAGAATTTGTTGACATTTATACAGTCTGTGCAGGTATTAGTCAGGTGTAATGAACTCGGGTCTAAACAAGCTGATAATGACGTTCAAACACTTTAGCTGTGCTATAAATCTGACAAGCCAGTGATTGTGCAGCCATCGCAAAATCTAATCTAAGGTTAATCTAATAAACAAATCACACTCGGCGCCAACAACAACCTGCTTCACAAAGCACATTTTCTTTCCGCTTCATTCGCTTTCAAGCCCGGTTCCGACTTCACAGGAGACGCTGAATATTAATGTGTATGTCACACTTATTTTTATTGTGCCACGTAGATCCTGTGATGTATTTGTTTTGTCATTTTGCTGCCTTTTATTTTCTGCTACCATATCACTGTGAAGGTCATTTGGACCGAAATAAGCGGAGCCGCTTCTATATATACAGAGCGGCTGATTGTTTTTCGGTTTGAATTTTGCAAAGGATTCCAGTGCGGCTGTTTATTTTACAGTAGAAAGACAACACAGAGTTTAAGAAGGGTCAGTGCTAAAGCAAGATGAAGACTGAGAAATAAACACTGACTGCAAGATGCAAATTTGCAACACTCTGGAGAAGAAGAAAAAAATCTCAATGTGTGAATCTTAAAAGGAACATTAAAGGAGTGGTGCGATCCTCCACGCTTAGGTTTGCTGTCTGTGGAGGCTTATCTTGTCTGTGTTTTGACAGGGATTAGCCAGAGAAGAGGTGAGGCATCAAAAACTATGTGAGGAGTGCTTCTGTAGCTATCCCACTAACAGCTCTGATGTCTCTTTGCTTTTCATTCCTCGCTCTCTCTCTCTCACCATCTCTTCTGTCTTTGTGCAGTCCAAACATGCCGTTTGGCTGACAGATGAACATCCCACCACTTTCTATTGTAGCACTTTGGCTTATGTGCTTATGCGTAGTTCTTTTGGCTATTGTGGACTTACGGACTGTGGACCGATGCCCATTTTGCAAGGTCACGCCTGCTATCCCCAGATAAACAAAGCCGGGCAGAAGAAAGGAGAAAACAAGCTCTCCACGGCCCATAAGCGGCGTTTGTTGACGTCAACAGTGACAACGTGACTCGGCTGTCCCCGCTGATAAAGGCGTACCAGCGCACAACTGAGAAAACAACATCCTCAACACGCCGGGGCATTGCTCGCACGCTGTACCTCTGTCAGTCAAAGAAAGAGGGGAGCAGTGGTGATTAGAGTAGCTACACTGGTACGTGGGATGACTCCGAGAAGAAGTCCAGGAGTAATTACAGCAGGTCGGCTGATAGCTGCGAAGGTGCACAGTGGCAGTGACGAGGCCTCGGGGGAAAGGTCTGACCTCCACACACTCTAATAATGTTCTGTCCTACTGACAACCAAGAGGTGCAATGGCAGGCCACCTTGAGCCGGTTGTAATGACAGGCTGTATTGCACACGTCAGCCACTTTTTTTTATCTGCCTGAAAGTGGACTGAAGCTGGGAAGAGACAAGTGGAACAAAGTCCAGTCTCATTGTGTCATTAACATCTCGTCTCAGGCCGATGTGTCTGAAATGGAACATGTCACCTAAAGACAACACCTAAGCTGGAGTTTCTGTAACAACGGACACAAGACTGACATACCTACATATGTAATACTAGCTGATCCGTACCCAGGGGGCAATGAGTGCCTATGCGAACATACTGGGTCCCTCCTCCACCCTCATTCAGCTGCACTCGGTAAGCTTGAGAAAATGGTGGCCTTTCCGGAAATCTCTGGCTGCAATGGCCTTTCTCCCATGCTGAATAATTAAAATTTAATGATCCAAAGAAAATGGGGGAAAAAAGGGCCACCCTTCAAAATCCGGCAGTTTCCAGGGTTTGATAACTTGGCAAAAAAAAAATATAGTGTCGGTAGGTCGGCTTTTTTTGTTTGACTATTTTTTTTCTCAAACCTTATTCTTGTGTACATACATTGGTGAACTTGTAGGCTATTTTCACAATGGTAAATTGCCTTATGCAATTGGGTCTGTGCTGAATTTAAAAAAAATAATGATTGGAGAAGAATTTGAGTCGGCTCTATTTGCTGGGGTCGGTCAGGTTACCCAAAACACAACTTTTTGTTTTACTTAATAATATCCCCATCCCTTACAGGTGGTACAAACAGAAACATCCTGCTTATTACCAGGAGTTTACCGGCCAGAAGTTGGCGAAGGTGAGCTTTCATAAAATAGGCGTAACTGTAAATTTATTTGGCAGTTGAGAGTGAAGCCGAAAGTATGATTTGGTCGAGGCTAAACTGAAAACTTACCTGATCACATTGATAAGTTGTTCAGCTGGTGTGTTAATTGCAGACGCTATGTAATCGGGAAGGTTCAGCAGTCCATTGGGCACATTAGGCAAATTGAACCGAGAATTGCCGAAGACACACGGGAATGGGTGAACTGAGTGGGAATGCAGAGAAGACCATACCGTACCATATCATTCCCAAATATTGGCACAGATAACTTGGTACAGTTGGTTGCAAATCCAAATCTTATGAGAATGTATGAAGTAGTTAGTTTTCTTATTCACCTAAAGTGTCCAGATAAACAAAATCTGTCACTATCATAAAGGACCTATCACACTGAGCTGTGACAACATGTGAATGTCATTCCCGAGGGAGTCCTCAGAATGCTCAGGCGCATCCGCGGGGATTCCCACGGCCGTCACGGGCGTCGCAGGGCAGCGCGGAGTGGCACA
>OMMV01174559.1:3657-17420 GCA_900302635.1 Chatrabus melanurus | reverse complement strand
TTATGGTTGGTTTAGGTTAGAGTTCGGGGTTAGGTTTGAGTTTTGTTTAGCGTCACATTTTGTTATGGTTGGGTTTAGGTTAGAGAGTAAGTTAGAGTTAGGGTTGAGCTTGGGTTACATTTTGTTATGGTTGGTTTAGGTTAGAGTTCGGGGTTAGGGTTGAGTTTTGTTTAGCGTCACATTTTGTTATGGTTGGGTTTAGGTTAGCGATTAAGTTAGAGTTGGGTTCGGGTTAAGTTATATGGTTAGGTTTACATTAGGAATTTGATTCGGGTTGAGTGTGGGTTTGGGTTAGGCTTCCCTTGTCTGTTACTTTTTGTCTGTTACTTTCTTTCTTACAATCATTAAGCCGGTATCTCACTGGGCTTGCGACCGATTGGCGACTGAGATGAATGGCCATTCGCTAATTAGTTGCTCGCCTCGATTTCATTCACTTGCAGATTTTGAAAATGTTCAATACCCTGGTGGCGAATGAACGACTGCTTATTTTCACTAACTTGTCTTTAACTATTGTTTTTACTTGACAAGGAGTCTTCAGTGGACCACTACCACGTCGCCCCCCCAGTCTGTTTCATTCGCCCGGTTCGCTACATTTGCTACAAGGTCGGATGATGGTCGAAATGCAGTCGCCGGTCGTTAGCGAGTAATTAATTTGAGGATGACAGACATACGGCCGCTTAGCGAATATTCATTAAATATTCTTCCACAAGACGCCCAGCGGTCTAATTCGTTAAACAGTCGTCAAAAAGTGGCAAATATGTCGCCAAAAACTTCGCCTAATTCGTCTAGCAGTCGCCAAACAGTCGTCTCTCAATGAGATCCCATCCTTCGTCTCCACTGAGGCTGAAGAGCAAAGTTTGGTCTTCAATTTCTCAGAAAATCCAAGTTTCTATTGGATCCAATTCTTCTTTTCTTTATTTTACACAATGACCAGGAATTTGTTGTGACTTTTGACGGAGATGAAATAACTTGTGTTCCGTTAACAGGTCATCGAACCTTTCTGTTGAAGAGAGAAACTCAACACAATGTAAAGAATCACAGTCGAATATTTATCTCTAAACTCGTGGCGACGTAACGCTGAAGGAAAATGTTGTATGTTGGGAATCATTTGACACCAAGAACAAGAATATGAACCCGTCCAGAAACCTGCTTCGGGGGCGGCGGCTTGCAGGTTGGAAACTTTTACCCAGTTCTGTGAAGGTCTCGTTTGCAAACTACCACCACTGGAGTCCAGCTGCAGCTTATCGAAACTATTCAAACCACAAGGCTTCCTGTGCAACTTTCCAGAAGATGCGTGCGTGCTGCAAACGTGATGCATTCAAGAAACATGTTTCTGTTTGTTTGTTTTTTTAATAGATGCAGGAGAAACTCTGCTGACTGTGGTTTTTTTTTTTAAACCTTACTGCTGTCATGTTGCCGCTGCACAGCGTTCACCTTTGCACTCTGTCTCGGTCATGTGACCGATCAGTTTTTCCACTTACGTCACGCTGGAATTTTACAATTCCATGGAGGAACTTGTGAACTAATTGCAGAAAGTGTCAAATTTTGGGAACATTTTGTAATTTTGTGCTCCGGTCAGAGCAGCAGCAGAAGCGGTTTGACGGTTTTCTTCCACTTTTAGTGTAGTTTGAACGGTGACGCGCTTGCAGGCAGAATCCGAGTGAATTCCAGCTTCGAGCCTGAAGTTTAGGGAAGAAGAAGAGAAATGTTTCAACACGCCCGCTCCTGGAAAAGGCCTCATTTTTTTTCTTTCTTTTTTTTTCCTACCAGTGTCACCTTTGAGAATGTGAATCCTGCTGCTCAAATAAAAATATGTGCAATGAGGTCCAAAAATATTTGAAGAGTGTCGTTTTCACCGTCTGACTTACTGGAAGTTCTCAGTGCCTCCTTCTATTTGAGGGTATTAACATCCAAACGGGTTGAACTTTGCTCTGCTCTCACTCGTTTAAACTCTCGTCTTGTTTTATAGAATAATTTTTAATGTCTTCAATCATGACCCACTTGCACATACTTCTAGTTTTTATACAAGTTCCAACTACTGCAGAAACGCATTCACCAGAGTGCACACCCCAACAGAAGGCGTGGATGTGGCAACGATATGACAGATCTACCAAAAAATGTAACATCATGGCTATTGACAGGACAATCCTGTTAATGAGGATTTTGTTGTTTTGGTTTTTTTTGCACTATTGACAGGATCACTTTTATTGTTGCCAACCAATCAGAGCACACCTTGCTTGCTTGTGTGTTGTATTCTGTCAGGACACATTTTATGCTACATCATTGCTCACTTATTGGATGAAGGCCTTTCAAATGATTTTATGGAGGGTTTTTTTTGTCCATTTTCAGCCAAAAATGTATATTTTGGGCTCCTGTGACATGATATTAAGACCATATGACCTAAAATTTGGTATGGGGGGTAGTTTGGGAATACACGCTTGGGTGTTTTTGACTGTTTTGGCGGGAAATCCCATATGTATGGGAAGCTCTGATTGGCTGATACTGTTCCTGTCGGATGCATGTCCCCCAGTACCTCGGTTCCCCGGTACCTACAACATTTTTACTTACAAGATTTGTTCAAAATAAATGTAGAAGTAATGCATTTGTCACACATGTACATTTTTTTGGTCCGAAGGTCCATTGGTCCGAAAATTGTTAAAAATGGTTATAACCCGAACACCAACCCCTTTGTATCATTCTATGGGCCTGCGGTGCTAAAATCTATTGAATGGACTTAGGCCTGCCCAGGGTGTACCCCGCCTCTCGCCCCCAATGACCGCTGGGATGGGCTCCAGCACTCCCTGTGACCCGTAACTGGAGTAAGCGGGTATAGAAAATGAATGCATGAATGACTTAGGCCTAATTTTCAGACCAATGGCCCTTCGGAATAATGACCCGTCCCCCAATTTTTGAGTTGCTTAAATTTGGATAAGTTCCCACTATCACCTTAATACCTTACATGAGGTTCAAAATAACGGTTTGAAAAATATCTACAATTCATTCAAATTATTACGGTGCAGCAAATAAATGCAAGATAAGTTGATCAATTTAAGATCATTGGAGTCCCGTCAGAAAAATTACTTATTTTGGAGGTCAGAAAATTTTCTTTGGATTTCAGATCATATGGAAAATTATACCAAACTGTCATTTTATCGGTCCCGGGGAATTCTAGGTACTGGGGAACACGGAGCTGACCCCGTTCCTGTCAATAAGGATTTTTGTACTATTGACAGGATCATCCTGTGATAGCCTCCACCAAAATATAATGCTTCACACCAAACTTTAACATTAAGCCCCCAAAGTCCCACGGTGGTACTGTTTTTGTCTTGTGCCCATATGATAATTATCTTGTGCATCGTGCACACAAGATTATAACTTATTCCCAAAAGCTAATTATTGTGTGTTAGAAACTCTCAGAAGATAAAGTTGGAACTCTATAAAATTTTCAACAACTTTTGGGTCTTTTTTTTTTTTAATCATCCATACCAAAAATGGTCTCGCTGTGGCGGCGTCAGTCGCTAAAGCTGCAGGCTCTCGTTTTCTGAGTGATTCTATAACAACACCTCAACAAAACATGGTTTTGAGAACGTTTTAGAGCGATAGCCATTGACTATTGATAAATCTGCGACATCGTCAGTAATTCTGACGATGCTGCTGTCGATCTGGTCCATAAGTATTTGGACAGTGACTGTTTTGACATTTTGCCTCTGTACGCCACACTGGACTTGAAATGAAACAAGATGTGACTGTTCTAGACTATTGACTCGCTATTAGCTAGCTAGTGCAGCCGTGTGGCTCGCTCATGAAAGGGCGCTCAGTTATTGAAATCACGTACCTAAAGTGGAGTCATTTAAAGAGAAGGCGACTGGGTTCCACTCACAATAATCCATTTTCCCTCAAAAACGCCAAGGCGATGCCTCATACAAGATGGCGGATGAAAATATTGCCGAAACAAGCTCGATGCCCGTTGTAGGTTTTTTTTGTTTTTGTTTGTTTTCCTGTGGGAGTCCGACCAAGCAAGAGCAGCAAAATGATATATCCTAGGTTTCATCCCACATGGACACTTCCCAGTTAGGTGCCTTTATATTTTTAATGTTATATTATATATATACATATATATATATATATTTAATATTATATTTGTATAATAAGTCAATAAACTTATGCATTACTCACAGCTGAATTAAAAGTGTGCAACTGGGGGTGGCTCTCTTAGTAAGATTAAGCATATTTAGGGTTTTTCAAAGGAAATCTGCTCGAGTTACTTTTTCAAAGGAAATCTATCTTCTCATGTGTACTTATGTTGTTAATTTTTAGACATGGACTTTAATTTTTAGACATGGATTTTATTTGATTCACATTGTTTTAATTATAACCAGCTGTCAGTAACCAGTGTTTGGCATGAGTTGTAGATGTATGTATATAAATGTTGATCTTAATTAAAATGGATTATAAACAGCTGTCAGTAACCAGTTGTACTTGTATGTATATAAATAAATTTGTTGACTAAAAACAATTTATTTTTTGTTTTATTGTACCCCTTAATTAAATATATGAATTAAGTATATAAATGGTGTCATAAATAATCATTTCTGTTTGTACCCCTTCATTCAATATATATATATAATAATGTGTGTGTGTGTGTGTGTGTGAATATAATGTCTAATTGGGAAGCATCCATGTGGGATGACATCATAAACTGCATCTACACTTTAAAAATAATGTCAAAATATAGGTTCAGTAGTTTGAGTACCGTAATTGTGCGAACCAATTAAGAAACAGATGCCAGTCAAAGCGTGACCCCCCTCTGTGGAGGGAAATACTTCATGATGACTTTAAAAAACAGATATTGGAGTTTATCATAAAAAATTTAAAAAATGAATAAATATGGCAGACACTGATGTGATGCAACCTATAAAAAAAATTAAAAATCTGACTGCTGCTTTAAATACAAAGGAACTGCTGGTTGCCACGCCCCCTTTCTAAAATGGATGAACAGATCGTGTGGCTGCGACTCACAAGTGGGTGTTTCCACAAAGCAAAGGGGAGTTGCAGTTCTGTGACGTGTGTCAGGAACATCTCAAAAGAGGCAGTTCAGGGGTAACGTTTGCTTCCAGAGGGTTAGTTTCTACTCGAACCGTCACAGAATTATGGTGTGGTGACACTGTTTAACGTGAAACTCCACTCATATTTAAGTGTGACGGGTAGATTTAAAAAGATATTCAACAATAGAACCCCCTTTAAAGCGTCGGCTAAAACTGATCGACTTGTAAATTTTGAACATTACCGCTGCGAACGACACGGGGCAGCTCATTCCTTCCTCCCGTTAGTATTTCAATGTGAATTGGTCGCTAAGTGCTGCCTCCATCAGACGGCCTGCTCTGATCCCAGGACACTTCAGGAAGGGGGAGGGGTCAGGGCCAAATGTCCTAAACAGCTTTGTCCGCCATTGTCAAGGCTACACCCCAACTCGCTGACAAATCTCCAAACTTGTTTTCAATACACAACCGAAGCCCTCAGGCACTCTGAAACCCGGCTCGCTGGACAGAAGGGGAAAAGTTGCGGTACGGCTGATGAAACTGAGAAATAGTTTTGTATTCGCGAACCCAAATGATGGCGGCCTTGGAATTGTTGGTCCCATATTACAGTGTTGTGGAGACAAAGGAGTAAAAACCCACCACAAAACTGATATTTACCTCTTAAAATCCTGTTCTCTGGCTGATCTGGGATCAGCTCAGCGAGTTGACGCCACTCAAAACACAAAATCCATTTTTTTCTGATAATTACGTTACTTCTGATAATTAAAGATGGATAATTTGCTCGTCAAACAACTCTGTCCAGGAACCAGAACCTGGTGAAACCGAGACGGCAGTCCAACATTCAGACACGGTGAAGGAAAATTGCGCCACCTAAAGGTTTGATTTTTATATTGTTCTGCCTGCAGGTTTTTGCAAATTGTACTCTGTAAAATGCAGTGAGTGGATGGATGGATAAAGTCTGTCCCCTCCCAATTCTTAACACAATAACTCAAAAACAGGAAATGCTATCATCTTTTAAATCTCCAAATTGTAACAGCATGTAATGAGGATAAACTGATTAAAATTTGGTGAACTTTGATGCACCAAATCAATACGAAAACCAAATCCAATTTTTGTTGTGCTTATGTAATATCCCATATACCTGTCTGCCACCTGCTGGTCATGTGTGGGATTGTTGCAGGATATAATCTGGTCATCACATGCATGATGGAAATTAAGAGCAGGTGTGGTTGAAGTTACGCATTTCTTTGATTTTCAAAGCCTCGGTCTGGAAGCAGCACTGCTTTAAAAAAAACGATATATGTGAATTAGCAACATATATGTAGTAGGCACTTTATTATCTAAAATTTACTTGCATAATATTGCATAATGCATAATATTATAAATTATTCTGGCCCACTAGTAAATAATCAGCCACCCCACCACCAATAAATGCCTGTGGAGCCGCCACTGTTCCTAGAAATAAAAATAATGTTTATACCATATATTTTAAATTATCTGTGAATAAAACGTAAACGGATATAACCTGGAAAAATTTGCACAATTAACTCTGCAAAGTGATGAAATATGACAGCATGCGCTCCAATGAGTGGCCTTCTGCTGTAACAGACCTTTGGCCTTTTATGAGTTTCCAACAAAGACCCACTCAGCAGGTCTCACCTGCCCCCTCAGTCCACTCTGACCACACCCACACTTTCTAGAGTGACCAATCAAGTTCAAGGCTCAGACACAGAGACCACTGATGTGAACCCGAAAGTAGGATTTTTGTCTGCAAACTTCTCCATCAAGTCTCCAACCAGAGGAGACCACAACATGCAAAATCTTACTGGTAAGTTTTTCCAACTTTAAGCATGAAGGTGTCGTTTGATTTGTCAGTGTGACATGTAAAAGAAATAAGAATTGTTTCGTATTCATTTGGTCATTATGGGCCACAAGCAGGACTGTTTTTTTCCCCTACATTATCCTTTTTTCTGCGTTTTATGTTTGATTTATTACTGTGGCACACGTTACTGTTCCATAAATCAGAATTCCTTTTATTGTTGATAGAAATTCATGCAAATTAACAACAGAAAAACATGCAATAAAATCTAAATATGATGCAACAGGACAACATGCATAACAATAGAGAAAAATTGTACTGACATTAAAATAAGGACGTACAAAAAAAACCATTTAATCTTATTCTGCTGGTTCATGACAATAAATGATGCTGTACAAAAAAGTGGCTTTTTTAAATTTTATCTGTTTATTAATTGTGATTTCCTGCAACAACAAAAACAACAATTGACATTGTGCATTTTCTGTGTAGACTCCAAATCTAACCTGCACATGGCTCGGACCCCTGCAGCCGCTGATTCATACCAGCAGGCCTGCATCAGGATGACCCTGGAGAACGCCGATCTGTGGAAGTCCTTTCACAGGATCGGCACGGAGATGATTATAACAAAGCATGGAAGGTAATTCCTGTTTTGCTGCCTTCGTGTCATTCCTGTAGCTTTGGGTCGCAGACCCTTTGAGTGCGTGCGCAGCATGCAGCGCGCGCACGTGCAGCTTGTTTATAGACGCTTAATGGCGTGCACTTTAATTTAAATGCACTCAAACGTGGTGTGCTTTTTGTCTCAGGAGAATGTTTCCACACTGTAACATCAGCCTCTCTGGGCTCCAGCCTTTTGCCAATTACGTCCTCATGGTGGACATGGTTCCTGTAGACAGCTTCAAGTACAAGGTAATTGTGTTCCAGGGCCCCGGTTTCTACACAGCTCAAACACGAATCCCCATCTTTGAGTTTGGACAGCTCGTTGTTGTTTAAGCCTCTTGATTTTCATTGAATTCTACTTTTCTTTTCTTTTCTTTTTTTGCAGCGGCCTGTTGGGCCGTTGACTGCAGCCGCTGCATATCAAAGTCTTTCAGTGCTTCCTGTTTGTGTTGTCTTGGCTGGGGGCCCAATCAATTAGCATCCCTCCTCTTTCACAATCTGCAGCGGAGGAGCAGTTGGCCATCCGTATATTCAACGGCTCTCACATTAACTGCTGCGGCCCATTTGGTCAGCAATGCAGCTTTTAGCACACACTTGAAAACATTTGCAGTAGCGCATATTGAAGAGAAAGAGCTGAAGATTTGATACGCGGAAACAAAAAGATGTGCAAAACGGAGGCCTCCCAATCCCCTTCTTCTGGCTTTACGGTGGTTTATTTTTGTTTCAAACCGCTGCAAAACGAAAGCAATATGTGGCTTAAAAACTGATATTTTGGTGGGTGTTATTTTGCACTTAAAAATATGATGGTGCTCCTTTAAAGTGGTCATGTGGTGCAGAATGAATTTCTGTCAGCTTTTTACAATGAAATCGTAACTATTGAACATTAAAGTCCCATCATTCTATGACTTTGCTTGTTGAAACCCTCCACTCTGAGCAAAATCTAGTCCTGAAATGGCTCGTTTTAGACTTCCGTGACGTATGTCACAGAGGTCCAGAAGACGCTCCTGTTAGCTTAGCATATAGCACGTTATCTATGTAATAAAAGAAAGTAATCACCTGGGTTTCCGATGTGCTGAAGTTGATCTGCTTTCCTCTGCCTTTGATACAAACATAAAACACCTCCATGTGCTTTGTTATTTTGTTGCGGTTCAATCCCGTCATCTGACTACGGTGATGAATTCAAAACGATCAGCTTCTTTTTCGACATGCATCAGAGATGACACGCACGTCTGCATAGTTTGATTACCCATAATCCTGTGCTCTGTGTCCAACAGAAGCCACGCAGACTTGCCGGACCGCAGAAGTAAGTAAACGGCGACTCAGTTCAGCGCATGTCTGCCTTTGATCATAATTACTGAGCTTTGTTCCTGATCGTTGACCTCTGACCGTGAGCATAAACCTTTGATCATGATCTTTGAACTTTGATCTCTGAACTTTGATCTTGATCCCAGAACATCGATTGGGAGCATTGGCTGTTGATCCTGAATTCTGACCTTTCATCCCGAATCACTGATCTTTGACCGTGATGTCTGGATTGCTGCTCTTTGATCCCAATCATTGAACTTTGATCCTGATGGCGCTATCTCTCAACGGTAACAAAAGTGAAGAAAAAAACCCCATTCCTGGCTCCAATTCTTGATCTGGATCCACACCAAAATGTGATGGGTTCTTCGTTGCCTAATGCCCCGCCCCTTCCCCCTAAGTTTCATTAAAATCAGTTCATTATTTGGTAATAAATAACTAGTGGTGGCTTTGGTGGCCACCAGACTTGGACTGGAGCAAAGACAGAAACTGAAAAACACGCTCATTTCAAGCGACATATAACTTCAACCACACCTGCTCCTAACTTCCATCCTGCATGTGAAGATACGATTATTCCCTGCAACAATCCCAGGCATGTCCAGCAGGTGGCAGACAGCTATGCGGTGTAGTCCATACGCACAACAAACTTGCTTCTTGTATTGATCTGGTGGATCAAAGTTAAACCAGTTTATCCTCATTTCGATCCCCTTTTAATTTGGAGACTTACAAGATGACTTTGTTTTAGATTTTTTAAATTCCATTTTAAATCGTAAAACACTTAAAAAGTTCCTGAAAGCACTTTATGAATAAAATTTGACTAATTGATTGATAGCATTTATTGTTTTTGAGTTACCTTGTTTAAAAAAAAACCTGAAGGTTACCCCTTCAGGGTTTTTTCCTTCCTAATCTTCCTAATCGAGGTTTTATTCCACGTAGCTCGCTTACATCGGTTAGAATTTAGGCCTCCTCCGTTCTACAAACAGTCCTGAATAATTGTCCTGAGGTCTCACACTTGGTAACTTTGCGTCCCTTCTTGGGCCACCTCTCTGTAGTGGAAAAACGAGCAGTGGGAGGTTGCAGGGAAGGCAGAGCCCCAGCCCCCACATCGGACATACACACACCCAAACTCCCCTGCGACAGGAAATCACTGGATGAAGCAGCCATTGTCTTTTCTCAAGATGAAGCTGACTAACAACACCTTGGACCAGCACGGCCACGTAAGACACCTTCTTTTTTTAACACGTGCCCATTGTTGGGTTTTACTCGTGTTGCTTTCATCTTTCATCAGATCATCCTGCACTCCATGCACCGCTACTACCCCAGGTTTCACGTGATCCAGGCCGACAGTCCTTACACCGTCTGCTGGGGCCCCTTCCAGACTTTTTCCTTCCCGGAGACGACTTTCACCGCAGTGACGGCTTACCAGAACTCAAAGGTTCCCCACTGCTATGATCACACATGAAATGTGAACTCACATAGTGTTAAAATTAACCCCCTTCCCGAGGTTACGTAATGCTCAGCAGTTCCAAGTTAAAGTGTTAAAATATTAACTTTTTAAACGTGTTACCTTTCTGCCAGTCACAGTGTTCCTAAGTAAAGGAGGGCACGGTCCCAACCAGGTCACTGTTGAGCATTCATGTCCAAAGGGAAACGCACAGGATGAACTAAATGGGATCCAGGACAGAACCATGTGGTGCACCGCAGGCATAGAGTAGCACACGAGGGTGCAAAGTGATGTGGCTGAAACAAAATGCTGCACCGCTGACAGTCCAAATCCCTCTATTGTATTTTCTCTTTTTTTAAGATCACCAAAATGAAGATTGACAACAACCCCTTTGCTAAAGGATTCAGGGAGGGCGGCACCCATTCCCACAGCAAAAGGTAGGAATTCAGAACTGGGAGGGCATCTGATGGTTTGTAACCGTCGACTCGAACAAGCAGCTGCTAGTGGTTAAGCAACTAGTTGAATTAATTTCAACTAACTCTATGTCAACAAGCCAACTACCATGTAACTATTCTGGCGATCAATTAATCGCAACTGCTTTAGACATTCATCAGGGAAACTGCCAAACTTTCAATGGTTCCAGTTTCTTAAACGTGTAAAGTTGCACTTTTTCTGTAGTACATTGTTTTAAATTCAATATCTTCGTGTTTTGGAATGTTAGACAGACAAAAAAAGTAATTTATAGACCTTCCCTTATTTTTATGTCACATTGTATTATCTAAAAGATTCATCTTTTGGTCATAAAAAGAAACAGTTGAATGATAATGCAAATGTTGAGTAACAGGACTAAAATATTCTGATATCATTTAGTGTGCTCTCTGCCCAGGAGGTCTGTTAGTTTGTTCTTCAGCAGAATATCTCAAGAGGACATGTACTGTTCAGGATCAAAGCCGGACAGACAGACAAACTGCAACAAAAACACAACCTCCTTGGTAGAGAATCAAATGACCGTAATCAGGGTCAAAACTGAGCGATCATAATCTATGGACAGGGTCAAAGATCAGCAATCAGGGTCAAAGCTTGGGATCTAAGGTTTGGATCAAAGAATCACAGGTGAGCAATCAAACAGCATCAACAGATTTAAGGTTTGGATTGAAGATCGGGATCACAAGTCAGCAATCAGAAATAAAGGTGAGTAATCATGATCAAAGATCAGGAGCTAAGGTTTGGATCAAAGATTGGGATCACAGGTCAGTTCTAAGGATCAAAGCGTGGGATGTAAGACTTGGATCAAAGATCATGATCATACGGCAGCAATCAAACGGGATTAAATTTCAGGAGCTGTGGTTTGGAAGAAAGATAGGGATCACAGATCAGCATTCAAACTGAATCAAATCTCAGGATTAGGTTTGGATCAAAGATGAGGATTACAGGTCAGCAATCAGAGACAAAGGTGAGTGATCATGATCAAAGCTCAGGGTCTAAGGGTTGGATCAAAGAACAGGATCACAGGTCAGCAATCAGAAACAAAGGTGAGCGATCATGATCAAAGCTCAGGCTCTAAGGTTTGGATCAAGATCACAGGTCAGCAATCAGAAACAAAGATGAGTGATCATGATCAAAGCTCAGGATCTAAGGTTTGGATCAAAGCTCAGGACTAAAGCTCAGTAATCAGGATCAAAGCTTGGGATGTAAGGGTTGGATCAAAGATCAGGATGATACATCAGCAATCAAACAGGATGAACTCTCAGGAGCTGTGGTTTGGAACAAAGATCGGGGTCACAGGTCAGCAATCAAACTGGATCAAACCTCAGGGTCTAAGATATGGATCAACATCAGGAACAAAGGTCATCAATCAAACAGGATCAAATCTCAGGATCAGGTTTGGATCAAAGATGAGGATCACAGGTAAGCAATCACAAACAAAGGCACAGGATCAGGATCTAAGATTTGGATCAAAGATCAGGGTCACGGATAAGAATTTAGAAAACAGGATCGGGATCTAAGGTCAGCAAACATGTAACAATGTTGATGAGCTCAAAGGAGTAACACACTTACAATGGAAAAAGATGGAAGGTTGGACCTTGGCTGAGGTATGTGCGCTCTGCATCCCGTTGTAGTTTTTGGTACAGTCTTTGTTCTTTAAAACATGGAGTTGGACAGTTGTTACTCGGTTCATGAATTAGAATTTTAATCCGCACTGAACTTTAATAGCTTTACATGCTTGAAAACTTGATGTACGTAAAACAGGAAGACGAAGATTAAAAAAAAGTGGTTAAAATGTTCCTTTCTTTTTCATAGGTGTCGTTCAAACAGGAGTCCTCCGACAAAGAGAACCACGCCCGAAAGGAAAGGTCGATGCAAAAGTCCTCCAGGTATTTGTCAACATTACGTTATAGGCAGCTGCAAAAATTCATAAATCAGGCATCATTTTTCTTCCTATGGTGAAGAAAACATCACAAGTTGGCCTCCAAGCTAAGGACAGGTTGTAGAATTCTTAGCAGGTTGTGTAATTTTGAAAGAAAAATCTACTGGAAAAGGCTTCCTTTTTAAAATTTTTTATTTTATTAAAGGTTTATCAGATATAGCACGTGTTGCGTTCATATCAAGCCACCAGGATAGAAAATAAGAATCACATTTCCCTCTCAGGGCTGCAGAGGACGCCCTCCGCCTCCCAGTCGTCTGAGGCAAAGAAGAATCCAGGCTCCAAAAACGACTCGCTGAAGGGCGGTCACCCTCCGACTTGGGTTCCGGAGCAGGACCCGCCTGAGAGCCTCCACGCCGAGTCTCTGGAGCTGAACGAGTACGACTACAGCTGCGCCGAACAGATGGTGCCGGCGTCGGCGGCTTACCCGCCCTACAGGTCTGATTTAGCCGCGATGTGATGACGCTTAAACGCGACATATGCCACATTAAAACGCGTGGAACTAAACGGGCGTAAATGTGTAATGATGCATTTTTGCCCCCCCAGACCCGTGGAGTACGGCAGATTTCCTCTCGCGTCCGGTGACGCCGACGCGCCGCACCCACTCGTCCACGCTGCTCCTCATCCACTGTCCTCGGCTGAACATGGCCTCCAACAACATGGCTACCATCACCATGGCAACACAGCAGACTGGAGCCAGTACCCGCTCTTCTCTTACTCCTGCTGGTGAACTTTGACCTTTTGCATTGGCGGCACCGTCGACAAAACCACGAATGGTTTCTGGCGACAGACGTGTGAGTGACAACCCACAATTTATTTTATTTATTTATTTTTTAAACTTTGGTTTCAAATATAACTCGGCCGTGTTTCCACAGGTTTGCATGTGAAAACGGGATTCTTTCTTCCAGGTTTACGGGACAACTAGACGAGCACTCAGACGAGCGCATGCCTCCGCCAAGATGTTTGTCTAAATGTGCTAAAGACAAAAAGTAAAACAAAATACAAGGATCACTCTATTTGTCTGTGCATTTGTTTCTTTAAAATCATCACACACAAACCACCCCCCCCCCCCCAAAA
>OMMV01174557.1:0-10112 GCA_900302635.1 Chatrabus melanurus | reverse complement strand
CTTCACCTCCTTATATCAAACTAATCTCAGCCTGAAGGTGGGTCACAGATCAGTGAAGAAATGTGACTCTGCACACCTGTCAGTGTGTAATTGTGCCAAATCCCACTGTGGCTCTGAACGCACAGACGCACCTCTGTGGCTCAATTCTTTAAACCCAGTCCCTGAACTTTACAGTGTCAGGAGTCTCAGCGCCTTTTTTGATCATTGTTTTTTTTTTTTCTTTTTTGTTTTTTGTTCTGGTGCCAGAGATGATGTTTGCTGAGTTAATGTGTGGAACTGACAGCTCGGCTCCGAAACCACAGATTTACGCACTTCTTGTTGTCACTATGCGTCATATATTCCTCACTACTGTTGCATGACAAAAGCACGGCAGCCCCAAGTTGCACATTAGCCATTTTTAATCACTTTTTTACAGCATTAATGTCGTGCTTTTGGCACGCGCCACGACTGCCGTGTATTTGTGTTTTTTCTGTCAGTGTGGGACATTTTGCTGCAACTTACGTGCACGTCAGTAGTGCGCCTGTCTCACACTCCACACATTTCAACATCCACCTGCCGTGTTTCACACAACCCGTGAAAGAGCCGCGGAAATTCAGGTCGCATATCAACCGCTGAACGAAAAACCGCAGGTGTGATAGCCCCTTAAGTCTCGTTACCAGTCTCTTTCTTAACTGTATGGTGAGTTACTAATATTTTACTTCAACTTTGTGCTCGTGTCTATTTGTAATGTGAGAAATTCACATGCTTGGGTAACAACTGACACAGCAAATTATAGCTAGCTAGTCAGCTAACACGTTCCACATATTACATGAGACTTGTATAAACGCCACTTAAACACTAAAATTGTAGTGGAGACGTCTGTGCTTTAAAATACTGTTGTCTTGTGTTTGTGGTTTATAAAGTTGTCTGTCGTGGTGATGACATCACTGACGCTGAGCAGTGCACCGTCCTGCAGCTCTGAACGCTCCACGACTTCACCACAAACCACACGATACGATTTGTTAGCAGATTAGGTTCAGTTATAAATTTACTGTCAGAATTAGTGAAATATCCCCCATGTCATGGAAAATCAAGTCAAGCATTTACAGTCAGGCTGATATGTATTTGGACACAATTGTTGTCATATCATTATTTGCATTAATTCAACCAAAAATATCACATTAACAATGAAGAAATTGCAGCCATTATTATACAGTCTATTTTCAGGTACCACATGTAATTGGACAAAATAATATCACCTCTCACCAGGTGATCTGTGCAATCGCCTTGTGATTGAACGACCAGTTGGTCGCCACAACTCCTTCCAATCGGTCCCTGGCACTGAAAGGAATCTATGCAATCACCGGGCAACCACTGTTTTTTCCTGGTTGCAAGGAGGTTGCCGTCATACTCTTGTGTGATTGAGCCTTAAAATATTTACATTTGCCTCAACGAATTCGGCAACAGTGAGCCGTACAGAACTAATCGACAGACAAATGGTCTTTTTTTAAAATTAGCAGTGGAGATGTATGGAACGGAGAAAAAAAATCACTGGTCTCGTCACACAGCAGGTCAGTGTCATTTTCTTGCTCAGCTCCAGTTTGCAGTCATTTCATTTTAGGAGGCGCCTCCACCCTGCTTCTAATCTCCACAGCTGATGTTGTGCGGCTCATCCTGGAACTGCGGGTGTGTTATTCAGGGAACCTGGTGGTCCTGGATTCACTGCCAGCTTTCACACTCAAAGAGACGGTAATTCCTGCTCCTTGTCCCCGGGTCATGGGGAGATTTTGTAGATCTGAAATCCGGTACAATTGTCTCATCACGGGTGTTCAGACAAATGTGGGCCCCGCCTTGACATCAACCTTAAGATTCTCTGTAAAGATAAAAATCGGTCTCATTTCTTTAAGTGCAATTTGATAAAGGCGTAGCTGATGCTAGGTAGCTAGCGGAGGCTAATAAAGCCTAACGAACATTTTACGTTCACTGGTGGTAATAATAAAAACGTGACATAATTACCTTTCTTCTTGAACAAACCCTCTGTCCATAGTGATCATGAACAGCCGAACAAATGTTTTTGGCTGAAGCGACCTTGAGTATTGAGAAAGGTGCAATATAAATGTGACTTATTATTATTATAAAGCCAGGAGCAACACTTAAAACGGAGACGACACTGTCCTCCATTGTTGTAGTTTTTTGCTGAAGGCTTGTTGCAAGTGGTGCTGGAAAACCAGAGACGTATAAGGATGTAAGTAGTGACGCTTGACGTAGCTCGACTGTGGCTCTCAGCCAGTGGAAAATCAAACTGGTTCTTAGAAGGTTCAACAGTAGAACCAACTCGGAAATGCCTGAAGCACCAACTTAGCACCAGCACCTGGTTCTTGGCAGTGGAAAACAGGTAAGTGATGAACATAGCTTCAAACTCAAATGGCTGAACCAAGTTGTTCTCCCTGGGAGTCTCACTTAAATAGATGGAAGGAAAAGACTTCCATCTGGAATACTGATTCATTGGACCAGAGTACACATTTCCACTGTGTGATGGTCCAACCCAGATGCCTCAGAACCCAGAGGAATCGACGCTGCTTCTGAACAAGGTTAACATCAGGCTTCTTTTTTGAACAGTAAAGTTTTGAGTGGCATTTGTGAATGTAACTCTTTATTGTAGTGCTTGAAAAAGGTTTCCCAAAGTAATCCCTTGCCCCTGTGGTTATATCAGCTATTGATGAACGACGGTTCTTGATGCAGTGCCATCTGAGGGATTGGAGATCACGGGTGTTCAGCTTTGCTTTGCATCCTTGCCCTTTACACATTGAAATTCCTCCAGATTCCTTCAATTGTTTCATGATATTCTGCACTGTAGAGGGAGAAATATGCAAATCCCTTCCAAACTTTCTTTGAGGAACATTGTTTTTAAACATTCTAGTAATTTTCTCATACATTTGTTGACAAACTGGAGATCCTCTGCCCATCTTTGCCCCTCAAAGACTCGGCCTTTCTTGGATATGGATTTTGTACCAAGCATGATTACAATCACCTTTTTGACATCACCTGTTTGAAATAACTTCATTATTTAATTCTATTTACCTCATTACTAGCCCTAAGTTGCTTCTGTCCAAACTTTTTTTTGGAATGTGTTGCAGGCCTGAAATGCAGGAATGGATGTATATTAACAAATGAAAGGAAGTTGACCCACAAAACATGAAATATCTTTGGTTCATACTGTCTGCAATGAAATCGAAGTCAAAGTAAATGTAAGAATCATGGCGTTTTTTTTAAATTTGCATTTTCCATACCATCCCAACTTTTTCGATTACGTTTGAATGTTTATCAATTTATTGTTAGGTGTGTCATTCCATACCTAGTTGTACATTATCTCGGAAAATATGATGTCACACTCATCAAGTTTGTCATACAGTTAAATCCATCAGGTTTGGATTGATGGATTCCATTGTGCTCACTTGTGAAATTATGGCTATGCGTAGATGGCATGGCGGTGAGTGGGGATGGCGTTGTCGGGTTGCTGGGGAAGAGGCGTGGATCTGTCTGGGACTGGGGGGGTGACTAGAGGTGGGCGATATATATCGTCTACGATAATATCATGAATGTTGTTTTAACGATGTGCAAATTGACATTATCGATTATTTAAATGACTTCGCCAAAACAAACAAAACTCCGCGTTCAGCAGAAGCCCCCCTCACTACAGCAGTAAAGCCATTCCCGGAGTTTTGTAGCAAACCTCAAACACAGCATGGCATTCCACAACATGCTAGTGGGGGCTAGTATTAGCCAGCGCTCCATTAGCACAAGCGGGACCATTACAAACGTGGCAACTTGCGGGAGAGGGGTCAACACTGTCCAGTGATTCTGAGCAGGCAGGGCGACGCAGCACAGTCAGTGTGGATGACTGCACCAGTAACCTCGGGTAGCAGATGCTAACGCCGGCTAGTGGACGCTAACGGTGGCTGCTGGTGGCTAACGCCTGCTGGTGGTGGTTAACGCCGGTTAGTGGATGCTAACGGCGACACTCTGTGCTGAATGCAGACAAGTGCTGCCTTCCTGCTCAGCGCACAAACAAAACGAGAGGAAACGCACAGATTTAGTGAATTCTCGAAGTCGGCGTGACGTCACACCCACGTGACTACCCTGACAACCACTGGAACCATATTAGACTAGGTGAAAGGGAGAGAGAAAGAGAGGTTTTCACCTCGTAGTTCTAGTTTGGCTTACCAGTTACCCAGCAGGAATAGCATTGTTAACAAAAGTCAACGACCTTCTAAATATAGATTGGAAGTCACGCCTGTGTGCGCACCATTTTCAAACACGGACAAATAATGGACAAATTCGCCTTGTTTTGTCTTTTTATGCTTTTAAATGTCCATTTGCAGTTTAGGTACGGATTAGTTCTCTTTTTTTCATGGCTGCAGAGAGAACGTCGGAGTGAGTGAAAAAGTGTGCGGACAGAGAGCGCGGCGGTTGTGCTTTAACAAAACTGCTAATCAGACAGATTAAACATTATATGGTGATTATTTCACAGCGGTTAAACTGCAAAACACAAATAAATGTACACACCGTCGCAAAAGCTTTTTTGTTCTGCTGCGATCTGGCTGTGTGGCTGCGTGTGCACTGCAGTGCACGTCAAATGACGCCCGACTTTGG
The DNA here is from genome assembly GCA_900302635.1 of Chatrabus melanurus. Taxonomy (NCBI): domain Eukaryota; kingdom Metazoa; phylum Chordata; class Actinopteri; order Batrachoidiformes; family Batrachoididae; genus Chatrabus; species Chatrabus melanurus. Next base: position 5,480 of record OMMV01174557.1, on the reverse strand, counting down.
TGTGTTTTGGCCCGCCGCGGCAATCGTACTTGTGGAATAAATAATACTGTTAAGCAAACAAAATCAAAGTGATTTCTTCTTGTTGAAACATCATTTTCCATCTACAGTATAAATTATCTCCTTTACCCTTAGTTTCTCCTTTACCCTAGTCAAATATGGAGCCCACCATTGCAAGGTTGGTCACGTGACAAGAACCCGGATGTCCGGCTTCGAGAATCGGATTTCATTTATCCTTAATTGATCAATCAAAAAACATCTCTGCAGCCCCAGGAAAATCACTGAAATATGTTGATTTTTGACCAGATTTTGTTCGAAACGGGCCTGACTTGCGACGCCGGGCAAATTAGTGTGTGGCAGTGTCCGTATGATCAGTCCCATGAAGCCCTGTAATCACGGAAACTTTGGACTTCTCTGACAACGTAATAAGAGTAACTTGTCCCGGTCAATCGTAATATCGATCCTTGATTAACTCAGGCAATTATAACAGGCAATTAATAATCACATTTTTAGAGGATATCAACCAATTATTGTTATCAGCAAAATCCCAAAAGATATTGCGATATTACTTTTTTGCCCATATTGCCCACCCCTAGGGGTGACCCCATTCAGGTTTCCATTGCTGGCCTGGACCGGCTCTCCTTCACCCGGTATCCTGAATCTACAGTCAGTTCTTGTGCATCTGCATGCAGTGGGGTTCTTTGGTGTACCCTAGGGTGCCCGTGTCCCTTTTACCCTTGGTGGTTGGCCCTGGGGCCCTAAGGCTGAGTGCTTCTCCTTGGACTATAGTGCATCTCAATCTGAGTCTTGTAGTTTGGTGTGTCTGCTTGGCTGCATGACCACTGCATGGCTAAAAGGCCGCCTTCTTGGTTTCACTGAGGGCACCGTTTTAATACTTAATAGATATCTCTAACAGTAACCTTCTTCTCAAGATTCCTCTGATTTCATAAGGATATATACAGCTAACTAGGCACTACCTCTACAATTTATAAAAGTAAGAATACTTAGTTTGTTAATACTTGTTTATGTTTGTTTATTGGTTTTATTTTGTTTGATATGTTTTCCTTGTTTCACTGTGGGCCTTTGCTCCACTACATGCAACCTGCACAACATGAACCATTACATTGCACATTACAGTCAAGTCAAGTCTGGGAGCATGCACTGGTGCCACGCTTTGCCACATCCATAACACCACGGAACCGCCCTTTGTCCTGGATAGCAACCACCCAGGCAGACAGCCGGTCCATCCCCACATCTCCAAAATAACCATCTATCTGCTGCAACCAGGTGCAGCGTGGGCATCCCCTTGGCCTTCTCTAGCTACTGGGGTCCTCAACACTAAGGCACCTGTGTGCTGGATCATGCAAGTAGAAACACACCACATGGCCAAAATGTCAACGCTGACACTCCCTCACAATGCAAGTGATACTCCTCATCGTAGTGTCCCTAAGTAACCGCTTGTTTGACACAAAATCATTCCAGCACTATCCAAGAATCCTCAGACGAGACCTACTAACAAAGAAATCCAGTCATTGCCTTAAGTCCCTGCTTAGCCTCCAAGTCTCCCAACCATATAGTAAGACAGGAAGCACAAAGACCCAAAAGACTTGGACTTTCGTTCTCCTGTAAAGATATCAGAATCACCAAAGACCTCTGTCCAGGGACCTCATGACTCCATAAGCTCATCCCAGGCATCTCTCAGTCTCAAAGGCTGAGGACCCAGAGACATGAATGTCACTGCCAAGATAAGTGAATGTCTCTACAAGTTCAACACTTTCACGACATACAGAAACACTTCTGATGGCTGAGTCCAGGAAGTCATTAAATGCCTGGATCTTAGCCTTGATCCAGGACAATCGCAAACCCAGACACTCAGATTCCTCATTCAGCTATTCAAGTGCTGCAATCAGGGTATCCATTAATTCCACAAAGATCACAGCATCATCTGTGAAGTCAAGGTCAGTAAACCTTTCCTTGCCAACAAAAGCACCTCAGTCGCTGGTTTCCACAACCCGACCCAACACCCAGTCCATGCAAGCATTGAACAGTGTAGGAGCCAGAACACATCCCTGACAAACACTAGTTTTCACTGGGAAAAGCTCAGAGTCTCTGCCTCCGCTCTGTACAACACTCGCAATATCTGTGTATAGGCTGGCTATGATGCCCAATCCACTGAATCAAACACTTTGAAAATCAACATAGGCTGCGAAGAAGCACTGCTGATATTCACTCTTGCATTCTATGTGTACTCGCAGGGCTAGGATGCGGTCGATGTTTGACTTCTTGGGTGTGAAGCCAGACTGTTCCGGTTGCTGAGTGGCAAGTAGCTGGAACTGAATCCTATTCAAAATAACCCTTGCAAGAACCTTCCTCGGCACAGAGAGCAGTGTAATACCTCTGTAGTTGTTATATTCCATGCGATCACCCTTTCCTTTCCAGAGTGGGACAAGTCCTTTCTTCCAGTCTGTAGTGATGATACCCATCTCCCAGATTGAAACAAAGATTGTTTGCAGTGCCAGGAGAACAGCATCTCCACCTGGCTGGAGGAGCTCAGCTGCAATGCTGCAGATCCCTGGAGCTTTCCCTGCACTCAGCTGTTTCACGGCCTTTGCGATCTCACCAACATTTGATGGTTCACAGTTGAATGGGGAATCAGACACAAGAATACTGGAACTGCAGATGTCTAACATCCCAGCAGGAGGATCAATGCCCATTACTGTCAGTGTTAAGGGCAGTGGTTTATTTGTTGCGTTGTTACCCCGTGCGGCAGCCATGTGTTGTAATCAGTCCTGTGTGTGTGTGAACAAAATAACTAAGAAACGACGGGACGGATTGCTGTCGAGAACTTGTTAGGTTCTCGAAATGATTTTGGTCAAACAAAACATAGCCAAAAAACACATTTACCATAATATCTCCACTGCCAATGAAGCGAGAGATTTGATCAAAAGCTCACACTGATCAGTAAAATATCTTTGATTGATTGGTATAAGTGACTTCATAATAAAGTCACAAAGAAGTTATGAAATGAAGTCATACATAATAGTAATAATAGAAAAAACCTTACCCACAATATCTCTGCAACCCACGTAGCTAGAGAGATGATCTAAACTAAAGCCTTTATGGATCAGCAAATAGTTTGCCATCATTTGGTATAAATGAAGTCATAATGAAGTCAAAAACACGATGACCATAATATCTCTGCTTCCATTGTGGCTGGAGATTTGATTTAACGCTCATATTGAAAACCATAATATAAAGTAATACAGTAAGACAAAACAACTTTCTTGCAATATCTCCGCAATCAATGTAGCTGGAGAGATGATGTCAAGGTTATATTGATCAAGAAATAATTTGTCGTAATTTTTACAAATTAAATTATAATGAAGCCATTAGGAAGTCATAAAATGACCTCACAGCTCATAAAACAAAAATTTTAATTTATTTCCTTCATAATATAAATATATATCTCAGTGTACAGAGTGCTCAGGGTGTGAATCAGCCCTCTGATGCCTTTCATTGGCTTTGGTTTTTTTCTGTTTCAGCTTTGGTGAAGACTCCCCTCTTAGTTACCCAGTGATGGTGATATATGTATATATACACACACACACACACACAGACGTAAATAAATAAATAAAAAACTGGAAAGTCAACTGAACAAAACATTTGTGACGCATTTGTATCAAATCTGGAATTCTCATGTATGATTAAGAACATACTATTGCTCGGACTTTTATAACTGTTAGCAGAACATGATAAAGACTATGTGCCAAATAAAATATACCATGCTGGCTGTGTGCTTGAGAAAACTCAAATATTCATGTGCATTTACATAATCCTAGCATTGAAAGTTTGATGAAGCAAACAAAATATCTGCTCGCAGAGACCACATCATTACATTACATTACATTACATTACATTGCACTTGGCAGACGCTTCTATCCAAAGCGACTTACAGAAGAGGACATAAACAAGCTTACAGAAATGCAGGAATGAATGTCATACATCATATGACCTCATTATTCGTTAGCCAACGTCCACTATTACAAGGACATCGATGTTTGAAAGTAAAGTACAAACTGCCAAAATAGCTGCAGGGATTCTATGTCTGAAGCAGTCGGGAGTTTGTTAACTGAACCGTTAGTGCTGGTTGTAACCTGATTATCTGAACTTACCGGAATGAATTTTTCCTCTGATGAAATTAAAACTTCCTCAGCCATTGAAAAAATCTGTCAAGTTCCAAACACCAAGCAGCAAAATTTCTGGTTTCAAACTGCAGAGCTTCTCCTGCAGTAGCAGAATTCCAGTAGCTGCCGGGTCATGTGCAGCCTGTCTGGGCCCTCTGGTGTCCAGCCTGTTCAGTGTCATCACATGATGGAGAGCAGCGTGACAGGCTGAGAGCAAAGCCTGCTGGAAGCAATTACCTCTAAGTGAATTGACAAAAGAGAGACGTAAAAGGGAAGAGAGGAATGGAGAGAAGGTAACTCAATGAAAAAAACCAAAAACTGAGAAAACCAATGTATTGCATTCCTTTGAGGTATTAACATGTGATTCATGACAAGATCATTTTATGACATGTTGCAGGTCACCTGGTTGAATTTAAAGATGATGTATTTACTGATTATACAGTAGGATGAAGAATTGTAGGCTGGTTGCTAGTTGAAGAATGTTCTTGGCAAAGTGCAGGAATTCCAAACAAAAGCAGCTTTTCATGCAGCAGCACCAAAGTGGTAAAGTCACAGGTTTAAGAAATGTGTAACGCAGTGTTACCCAGTGATCAGAAACACAAAACACTGCTCTGGGTCTTTCAACCCCCTCCAAATTTATCCTCACATGATCACTGTGTGATTTGTGGGAGACCGGGGAAGTGAAAAAAATAATCTCAATGTTTGCTATTTATAGAAAAGAGAGGGTGTTGAAAACAATCACCTTCTGATAACCAACAATATTTAGAAAAAAATGAATAAGGCTATTCATTGTTATTATCACAGTGACAAAGTCTAAAAGTAATGCACCATCTTTTCACAGTCAAAGGGTGATGTATTAACAAATATTTACCTTTAACTGAAAGTGCAGTTCCTCAAATCAAGGACGTGTGTAAAAGTTCCACAATCACTGATGATTACTGATGTTAAACATGCACAACACAAACAGAGAAGGCAAGATGACTGAGGTGATGAAAGACAGGCAAAGGTCAGGATTTACTAACCTTTGCAGCTCTTCATGTTCCTGTGTTCCTAAGATAAGCTTTTGGCTATAATGTGACACATAGTTCTGCAGATGAAATCAATATACCACAAGAACCTTTCACTTTGTGATACAAGCACCAAATTTGGCATGAACAATGTCCAGAATCTACTCTTTCAGAAAACCCCATTAGCCATTCGAAATCCAAGATGGCCACCATATTTTCCAAGATGGCATCTGGACAAAATTAAAAACCTTCAATCATATTGAAACATATACCATATTATTCGCCTGATCAT
>OMMV01174554.1:0-15781 GCA_900302635.1 Chatrabus melanurus | reverse complement strand
TTTTTGTTTTATAAATGGAAGACCACACTTATGCTACGCCACAGGAGATGGAATACTCCTCACCCAAAAAGCGAAAAATAGAGAAACTAAGGCAACGTGACCGGCGAATTCAGAAAACGACGGTCAATATCGGAGTAGCTTTTCCCAGGTGGAAAGAGCTAATGGAGGACTTCCAAAGGAACGCCGAAGTTGCCGGTTTTCTTCTCGACAGGTAAATCAATGTAATTGTCTAAATACAAGCTTTTCTCATTACTTGGTTGTGTTATTAATTAGCTTCTTGGTACGTTATGGCTACCGTAGCTGCAATACGCATTTGGAATAGCGAGGCGCTAGGGAGCATTATTAATTTGAATGCAAAATACAATTTATCCGCTAGGCAGGAGAAATTCCTACACACTGTCCCTTTAACTGTCATTATCCAGCACGATGGATTTTGCAGTACAGAGAATATGTGCAAAAGCGTTATACAGCAATCAGGTACAGAGTTGCCATATTAGATGAGTTCCTACCCAGTTGGGCTGTTTTTTTTTTTGTTTGTTTTTGTTGTTTTGTTTTTTGTGCAAGATGGTCAATTTAAATTTGGACTGCTTTTTGTCAACATTGGCCTTTTTTTTAGATTGCGAAACCCATCATGACCATGATAAACTTTCTTGTGTCTGTCACTCATTTCATTGGTAAAGTTTTGATTTACCTTATTGTTCCAAATATAAGATGATGTTTTTTCTTGGAAATATGTCTGAAAAAAATAGAGTGGTCTTATATTCAGGGTCGACACTTTTACATGTCATATGCATATACAACAGTACGTGGCACTCTTGAAACAACTGTGCCTCCCAGGACTGATGTAACCCACTCCTCTAACTAGCTTACAGTGCTGCATGATGAATAGATGGTAATTATCCTGAAAAAGAGAGCAATTCAAGTCAGGTAAGATAACAGCAACTGAACAGGAGACGTCATGATGCAAACTTTAAGCTCATGGTGATAAATGCAGCAGAGTCATCAAACAACTCTCAAGCAGCCAAGAACTATGACATGACAGTGTAATATTAGAGAATAGCGTGCCCAAAAAAAGGCCGTTTTAAAAATGTTTACAATCAGAACAGGTTACTGTGGTCCTAAAAGTGGCAGTGTATCAGTACATGGTTGAAAAAAAGAAACGAGAGGCTGCCCATAAAACTTGCTTTTAATATCATTATTTTTAAATAAAATAATTTTCTTTATTAAAAAAAAGGGCTTGTCATCAGAAAGTCTTTTTCCAAATATATGTCTGGAAAAAAGGGGGGGGTCATATTATATTCAGAACAATATGGTATACGTTACATTCAAACACTATTAGTATTAACCCTGAAACATTGTATCAAATGGTGATATATATATGCTAAAATTGTATGCAGTTACATTAAAAATATAACTGAATTGACATTGGACAGCCTATTGACGTGTGACCTATTGTCATCAGAATGTGACACGACGCCAACTAGTCAGCTACCTACAATGCATATACTATGCAATGCTTGCTTGTGGACTCAGAAGATGTCAAAAAGGAACAAATACAAAACAGTTTATCACAACAGGAGACCGGAGTTACATGTGGACTGACTCTGCAGGATGACTCAAAAAGTTTTTCAACTACTGTTCCATTATTGAAACAATAATGTGTGACGGTAAAGATAAGTAAAGACATTTAAATGTGGTATTGCTGTTTATTCTTAACTGTAGCCCATTAAAGCCAAAACTTTGATGATCTTTTCATGGTTGAGCTTCATAATGTGTTGGGTGTAATAGTGTCACTGAGAGACATTGCAGAAATTTCAGTGTAATTCAGTATGGGTGAATAAAAGAGAAAGAGAGATTTATTGTCTTTTCCAGGTGAGAAAAGCATTAGTCCAAGGCAACCGGACAAAAATGTTGGATCTCCACAAGTCAGGTTCCTCATAGGTGCCACCTATAAAAGATTCATGGTACCACAAGAAACTGTACAAGCTGTTGTACAAAAATACAAGAAGCTTGCAGCCATACAGACTTTACATCATTGAGGAAGGAGGCCCAAATTAACGCCTAGGAATTAAGGACCTTTGCTTCTAAAAGGCCACCAGAACCTCGGGATCACAACAATGGAAAAGATGAAGAAGTTGGAATCATGAGGTAAAAATGTCACATTGTTCACTTTTAAGAGAGAACGAACTCCATCACCATGGCCTAAAAGGCTGTCAGCCAAGGAGGAAGCTACACTCAACACAAGAAACCGCAACAAAATTTTCCAGTCGATCACCAGGACAAAGGCAGAGCCCTTTTTTTTCAATTTTGGATTAATGGTCAACATCCTTTTAGACCATGGTGATAGTATGCTCTCTTAAAAATGGACAATGTCAAATTTCTACCTGATGCCTCTAAACCCTTCATCTTTTCCATTGTTATGATCCTGAGGTTCTCGTGGACCTTTAGAAGAAAAGTGATGTAAAGTCTATGGCCGCAAGCCTCCTGTATTTTTGTACAACAGATTGAACAGTTTCGTGTGGTGCCATGAATCTTTTCCCAGAGACATGAATGTCACTGCTGAGATAAGTGAATGTCTTTACAAGTTTGAGTCTTTCAACGCATACAGGTACACTTCTGATGGCTGAACTAAGGAAGTCATTGAAAGCCTGGATCTTAATCTTGATCCAAGACAATTGCAAACACAGACACTGCGATTACTCACTCAGCTTCTCAAGTGCTGCAATGTGAGTATCATTTGATTTTGCAAAGATCAGAGCATCGTCCGTGAAGCCAAGGTCAGTAAACCTTTAAAAGCACCTGAGCTGCTGGTTTCCACAACCCTACCCAACACCCAGTCCATGCAAGCATTGAACAGTGTAGGAGCCAGAACACATCCTTGAGGAACGCCATTATTCACTGGGGGAAAAAAATCTGAGATCTTGCCCCTGCTCTGTACAGCACTCACAGTATCTGTGTATAGGCTGGCTTTGATGTCCAGCAAATTCTTAGGGATGCCATGAATTCTCAGGATGTCCCAGAGAGCAGGCTAACCAATTGAATCAAATGCTTTGCAAAAATCAACATAGTCTGCAAAGAAGTACTGCTGATATTCACACTTGCATTCAATGAGTACTCGCATATCAGTCATGTGTTTGAATAAAAACAAAGCCTACTGTTTTCCTTCATAATTGCTAGGTAAATGCACAACATGCTGTTTTTCCATTATTAAGAAGCACTCTTGAATTATTTATGTGATTTTAGGTCAAACTGATGAAATGAAAGAATGCCTTTTTAAATCTTGAAAAAACTTTCAATAAACTATGTGAACAGCGCTCACGCACGCACGCAAACACTCATATTTTATACTTGAACACATCACAGAGCACATCCCTTGGCCCTAAGCCAGTATGTAATATTGATGATGTGATGCGGTTTGCCTCATTACAGACACACAAAACTGTGCTCCTGTTCAACTATTGATGGGCCTGGGGCTCTCTTCACTTCTCTTGATCCACCAGGAGTAATGTTAAACACAAAGTACCAGCACACAACCCAACGCAGCGCACAATCTAAAATGCAGTTCTGGCTATGCCAATAGGTCTCTCACACAAGCAGACACACGGTGTGGTACTACACATCAAAACACGCACAATAAAGGCAAATACACCAATGTACTGAACAACAACAGACACAGAGCATTACGTCATGTTTCCTCGCACCAACGCTTGGGTTGAATTTGCGTCGTTAATATTTCAGGTATGATTGACCCTTTTTCTGGTCACATGACAATCAAGAACCGCAGGAGCCCACCTTATCCTGAATACTGTAAAAACATCCTCAGCATGGGAGAAGCAGGATACCACAAGAAGATAGTGAATGGATGTTTAAAATTTCATAGAATAGTAAAGTAATGTTTTACACACTCCCCACAGAGGTTTGCTGCTGCCACAGAAAAACGAGTGCACCTGTGGTAGATAGAAAAACTGATCTTTCTTTCTTATTTATCCTTTGACCAGTGATGGACAGCTTTAATTGCAGTGGTGGGTATCGTTCAGCCAACAGCTACTTGGCGAAGCTAACTTTTGCGTTCGCGGATAAAATTTTTAGCTAAACTTGAAAACCATTAGTGGACCAATTAACTTCCATGAAATTTAGTTCTGCTAACTTTAAGTCAACCAACATTTTTTGAATAAAGTTTAATGGTCAAAAATGTTTGTAAACCCTAAAATCAAACATGTTTGTTCCTGTTGGAGCTTATATACTAATCCAATAAGCGAAATCAACACATCGTGCAAAGGCAACAAGCATCACCTCAAGGAGACGTAGGAGACGGAGGTCAAACCAGAGTAAATGCATTAATTAGATTATGAAATGTATTTTCCATGTGTATTTTTCATTCATTCATTTTCTACAGCCGTCGCATATCAGCCGCTGAGCAATAAACCGCAGGTGTGATAGCCCCTGTCCTGCCCATGTGTATTTTTATTCTTAATATTTCTCGCTTGTTAATATTTTCTGCACTGTGAATAAACCGTATGTTGAATGCAAACTACTGTTGAATTTTATTTTTTCATTTAATTATTTATGTACATTTTGATCATTATGTGATCTTGGCAGCCCTGCAATGGACTGGCGACCTGTCCAGGGTATACCCTGCCTCTCACCCAATGACCGCTGAGATAGGCTCCAGCCGCCCCCCCCGTGACCCTTAATTGGAATACCGTAAGCGGGTATAGAAAATGAATGAATGACTGATCTTGGCATGCTAAACTTTTTGGGGAACCTCCATGTTTATGCTACAACATATTAAATTTTCAGCTCTTTAGGTCTGTTTTTCAAGGTTTTAAAGTCCAAAAAAATAAAAAATAAATACCAAGCATTATAATAAAAGTTAGTGGTTAACAGTCATTGGGATCTTCAGCTGATTTTTTTTTTAGTAATTTGTCAGTTTAGTGGATTAGCGGTTATCGAAGCTAAATTTTAGGTTACCGGTGCCCACCACTGCTTAATTGATTGATTTTATTTATTTGTTTCATTTATGTATTTCTCCCACATCTTTGCAGAAGGCATGTTTGTCAGATGGAGGGGGAAAAAAACGGAGTACTGCTCCTTATGGAAATTCTCAGACTACAAACAGTAACTGAATAGGTTACTGTATGCTGGCTGAGAAATCACATTGGGAACCAGAAAAACAAGGCCCGGTGGTGTCCTAAAAGTAATGGTAACGTCTCCTTAAGGTTCAGCAAAACATGGCCAGCACTGTGGTTGGCAAGTCATGCTGGCATGAGCTCATGCTTAGGAAAGACTATGATGTGGGATTAGCGCTGGAGTAGAAGTCAACACGAGCTCGGAGAGGAGACCTGATTAATGCCATGGTCGGGTCCAGTCTGTCTGCACTGATGTCCCTCTGCGCTTGGCGTAGTATGAACAGCTTCTTTCTGCTCTTTGTGAGCAAACACGCCCACCAGTCCCTACCACACCCACATTTATGAAGCTTATACGTCAGTTCAGTCAGAGCGTTGACAGCTCACCATGTTGGCTGATCTGTGGCGGTTCATTCATTTGCATTTTACAATATAAGCTGCTTTAAGGCTTCATTTGGTTTTATTATCGCTTCGCTTGTATCATAAATCATGGATCTACTCACTACTTCAGCTGTAAGTTCAGCACAGTCACAATCATCAATCATATTCAATAATTTGACGTTGTCTTGTTTATGTGGGTTCACTGTCACTACCAGCATCAAGTGCTACAGCGGCAGCTGCCAAAACTCCCCCCACCTCCTCAACCTCTTCCTTATGTCATTAAATCTCTACATAATATTGCTGTTTGTAGCATTAACTTACCGCAGGTTTTCTCTCTTTCTGCAGAACTCTCAATTATACTCAGAATCTTTCAGACATTTAAAAGACCAAACCCTCAGAGTAAAGCCATTTATGCCAGAGATAACAGTTTAACCATTTGCTACAAACTAAAGTAGATTCAACAAAAATATAAATGCATCTAGCTTGGAAGCATTGGATGGAGCAGTGGACATTAGGTCTGCTGACACATTGCTTCCATAACGGATAGCAGACAGATTGAGGTGAGACTCGTGTTTCATAAAGTCGACTCCAATCAGTCTCGATAGGCTTTGATCAGACCCGATACCGATCTTTGAGCTTGCATCGAGTTCGACCAAAGCATATTTGGCATCACAATATGTGCCGAAATATACAACAGAATGGCAAAGTAAAACCAGAATTAAAGAATAGATACTAGACAAGGTAGCTGGGGATGGTGTCAAAACTTTTAGTCACTGTGACAAATTAGTGATGCTTGGAAATGTTGCGAAACCACTGAAACAAACAAACATTGTTCCGGAGTCCACATGAAAAGATAGACGTCACATGCTGTGCTGCCACCTGGTGAACACTGGCACCTACTGGACAGCTCAGCAATCTGCATCTATATCAAATTATGAATTTTACATTAAAAGACTACATTCAACACAGGCTCTGTACGCACTAATATACGTTGGTTGCAAATACTTTACCAGCAATAAAATAAACTACAATTTTCAGATATACCACAGAAATATAGGTACTTTATAATTACTAGATTTCAACACAAAGTAAATTTTGTCAATTTTCTGAAAAATTGAAAGGGACTACACCCTTAAACAAGTGTCTTGACTGAAAAAAGTTTTACATACAGAATCTGGGCCTTTGAACAACATTGATACCATTTAATTTTGTTCATATTTTCACAGTCTGTGAATAGATCTGCAAGTTCTTGCGACAATTCTGCAGCCATTGCAGCCATTATGAGAATGTCGCGCGGCACTAAAAGAAACATATTTGATACAGATTCGCTACTATTTCACACCAAAGCCTCAATTTTTGCAGTTGCGGGATATTTTAAACTTTTAAAAAATTCCCACATGCAATGTTCGACAACTTGTGACGATTCTGCGAGCCCGCAACTGTCGCGAGGCTTTTTTGCAAATAAAGAGCGCAAATGTGTGATTACCATCACAAACTGGCTGCAAAGAAAAAAAAATCACAGGTAAGATGCTCACTTTATAGCAGAGAAACAATCTTAATGTTCCATGACACTTTCATAGGGACCAAAGTTTGAAAGGGGTTTTGGGTTGTCTGAAGGATACTGAACAAATCTGACTTTGGTGTCGCTCTTGAAAGTGGCAGGCATTTTTGGTAAGAGTCAAAATGGGGTCAACATTAAAAAAAAGAAGCTCCAATCTTGTTGAAAAGTAAACCAAAAAATAGTTTGCACATCTTGTGCAAATTATTGCACATTGCAAATTATTCAGATCAGATCATCTTAACAGGATTGGCATATTTGACCCTTGACCAAAAGTACACTGACCTTTCCATGTTTCGGTCATAGTGACTTAACAGTCAGTCAGAGATGGCATAAACAATATATTTTGTGATACTGTATGACAAGACAAGTAATTTGGTATAAGTTTCAACAGGATTGGAGGTTTTTTTTTATGGATTCTGACTGCCAGTTGTCCCTATATTGACACCTAAAATGCGTGCCACTTTGAATACTCAAGCCAAATTTGATTAGTATCCTTCGGCAACCCAAAACCACATTCAAACATTGGTCCCCATAAAAGTGAACATTAGCATTGTTCTTCTACTATAGAATCCAGGAGGCCAGCTGTTATTACAAGATTGTATTTGAAAAGAAATATGATGTAAATATCATTAAAAAATTTTAACCACTTTGTTTGTAACTGCAAAAGCACTTTTACCGTAACCATTATACTATACAACTAGATCACCAAACCTGGGTTAAGTATTTGCATAGGCCTATATTCTGTGTAAAATATAGAAAATCAATGCAGTTTGTTATATTAGCCAACCCTTCCAAAGGGGATGTGTTTGCACTTAATTTTTCTAAAGCCACAAATTAGAAATTGGCAGTGCCTTGCTGCACGGATCCTTATGCACCCAAAAGCAAAAAGGTATGCGCCCACATGACACGCTGTCATCAAGGTCCATAGCACCATAGTGCACACACAAAAATTATGTCAACTCTGGCAACAACAGCAAGCATAAATCAAGACTGAGACTGGTTTACCCTGCAGCATGCATCATCTAGGGGGATGAACTAATGTGAGACACAAAGTAAGACAAGTAATTTAAAAGGCGTGCAAACAAGAACAAAAGCCATTTTTCAGCAGAAAGTACTTTCCATGAAATCCCACATTTCTTTCCAAGTAAAGAACGTGGCTACCCTTTTGTTTCCAAATGGAAAGAGGATTTCCTGGCAAAAATCTGAATAAAGATAGCAGGCCATCTGACCCATATCCCACTGACAGACACACACGTGCCCCAGAGAGGACCAGGAAATGGAGTCCAGACCATGGGGAAGCTATAGTTCCATCTGTTTCCTTGGTCATGCCAGTGTCAGGGTGCCACTTCACTCTGAGCTTCCTGAAATGGTTCAAACTGTCAGTCACCTGTGCACGGAACCATGAAGAATAGGCTGCAATTTCATGAAAAGAAGGAAAATGCTGGTCTATTAAACTGACTAGAAGTTCAAGGAGAGGCAGAGAAATTCAATTACGTCAGTATGAATGTATCTTTGCAGCTTCTGAAGATTGTGTGGGAAGTGCGTTTCTGCACAGATATGTGTCATGCGGTGTTCCAGTCAGGTCTTAGAGGCATCATTCCATTGCGTAACCTTCTGGCACCATCCTGGCCTGCTGGCATTGCCATCTGCTGCTGTGAAACACGACTGTAGATCATAGACAGCCACAGAGCTTCTACAGGTCTGCTTTACTACAACATCTCGAGCATTTTTTGTGATGACTGAATGTAAGCAATTCATGTCTTGGAATCGCTTTGCAGATCTTTTCATGATTCCTGGCAGAGATTGCAATATGCAGCTGATTCATGTCCTTGGTCCAATTTGTTAGGTTGAGGTTCTACTCTTTTTACCTCGGAGGAGAGTGGACACCTTCCTGCATACATAACTTGGCTTTGTGCTACAACAGCCGTGAAGAAAAACAGGAGTGAAGAGGCAGTTCTGTCACAAGCATGCTGTTTCTCACACATAATCTGCTCCAGAATCACACTTCATTGTTCTGCTCACATATGATGCAATGTCTCTATGTGTATATACATGCACATGGGCCTGTGTGCCACATGCATGCACATGAGCAAGTACATGTGCACACGTTATTCTGCACAAAAAGACAAGAAAGTCAGGCCTTGAGTGTCATGTTCTTACATTACTCAGTTATGTTACCAGCGGATAAGAACTGAACTGCTAGCAAAATATTTAGGGTACACCAATAAAAATTTTAAAGCACACACTGATGTGAATGGTAACAGATGTGCAGCCATCTGTTGAATGCATAGGTGGTTCTGTTTATGCTATATTTTGGTACATTCTGCACAGATGCTTTCCACAAATGTGCAATTGCACAAATGACATGCAGAACTCAGAGCAGCAGAAAAAAATGTTGTCAGCATGGTCAGGTCTGGGAGCATGTGCTGGTGCCACACATTGCCTCATCCAAAACACTACGGAACCATCTTGGGTCCTGAATGGCAAACACCCTGGTAGACAACTGGTCCATCCCAACCTCTGGAAAGTAACCATCTATCTGCCACAGCCAAGTAAAGCGTGGGTGTCCCCTTGGCCTTCTTCAGCTGCTGGGGTGCTCAACACTGAGACACCTGCATGGTGAATCACGTTCAGAGAAATGTGCCTTATGAACAAAATGTCATAGCTGATGTTCCTTCACAATGCAAGTGATATTCCTCATCTTAGTCTCCCTAAGTAACCATTAAACCGCTGTCACACAGTGGCGTACAGCAGAAACGTATGCTGACGTATGTGAATTTTCTCCAATATGGTGGGGTACGTTGACACAAGTTGGGGTACATTAGGCATAAGTAGTAGCCGTGTACAGCTCATTGTCATACGTTGTTGTATGGAGAGGATGTCAAAAAAGTTTGAGCATGTTCAAAATTAACAATGTGTGACAACATATGCTTTATAGGTTAGGCATAAGTTACAGTTAAGTTTGGGGTAAGTTAGAAATATGTTGAAATACATTAGATCCTACCATACAGCTGTCCTTCTGTGAGCATTTTGTGGGTCCAGGGACGTCTCGGGCTGCCGGTAGGAGGTGGAGGCGATAGACACAGCAGAAGAACCCCGGGAGCCATCACGGGAAGGAAGAGAAGGAGGGGACGCAGATCCAGACGGACAGCGCTGTGATGATTGTTCGGATGAGAGTGGAGATGAGGGACGCAGACATGGGGATGTTTCAGGATGCCAGGAGGAGGTGGAGGTGTACAGAACAGCCACGGGAGCCGTCACGGCAAGGAGGAGAGGAGGGGATGGAGATCCAGTCTGAGAGTGTTGTGATGATGACGGATGATGGCTGGGTGATCTTGTTTTTGGATCTCCCCTGTCCGCAGCTGGTTTCTGGGACTTCTTCAAGTTCTTGGGCGGCATTGCGAAAAAGGACATCGAGCTCTCGGAGCCATATACTCGAAGGTACGTACGTCACGTGAACGTCTGAACGTCAAGCACGCTGGGCAGACGTGTTTTCTGATATATAGAAGTGAATCATACGCTATAAATAAGTCAGACATACAATCTGTATACGTTCAATTCGTTTTGTACACGTTACATATACGTGTCCGCTATAGCATTTTTGATGCAAAGTTAGGCATGTTCCACCGTGTTCGGACTTTGCCAAATTTTTTTAAACGCTAGGCATAAGTTTCTGCTATACGCCACTGTGTGACAGGGCCTTAAGTTTGACACAAAGTCATTCCAGCAGTACCCAAGAATCCTTCCAAGAGACGTAGTACCAAAGATATCCAGTTGTCACTGGTTTGCGTCCAAGTCTCACAAACATTCAGCAAGACAGAAAGTACCAGGACCCTAAAGACTTGAACCTTTGTTTTCCTACAACGATATCGGTATCACCAAACACCTATATCCAGTGACCTCATGAGTCCATAAGCACTTTGGAAGTGTCACTTGATGTTAAACGCAGATGACCCAGAGACATGAATGCCAAGATAAGTGGATGTCTACAGGTTTGAGTCTTTCACCACATACAGATACACTTCTCATGGCCTAGTCCATGAAGCCATTGAAAGCCTGGATCTTAGTCTTGATCCAGGACAATCACAAACCCAGACCCTTAGATTAATGAGTCAGCTTCTCAAGTGCTGTACTCAGGGCATCCATTGATTCTGCAAAGATCACAGCATCATTTGCAAAGTCAAGGTCAAGAAACCTTTCCTCACCAACAAAGGCAGCTAAGCCATTGGTTTCCACAACCCTACCCAACACCCAGTCCATGCAAGAATTGAACAGTGTAGGAAGCAAAATACATCCCTGATGAACACCAGTATTCACTGGGAAAAGGTCAGAGATTCTGCACCTGTTCCACACAGCACTCACTGTACCTGTGTATAGGCTGGCTATGATGTCCAGCAACTTCTTTGGGTTTCCCACAAATTCTCAGGAAGTGCCGGAGAGCAGCCCAGTCAACCAACATGAATGCATTGCAAAAATCAACATAGGTTGCAAAGACACACAGTAGATATTTGTGCTTGCGTTCAATGACTACTTGCAAGACTAGGATACGGTCGATGGTTGATTATAGGGTGTGAAGCCAGAGTGCACCAGTCACAAAGATCACAGCATTGTTCGGAAAGACACCCACTAATGACAAGCAAAAAATAAATTGTAAATGTAAATTGGATTATAGTGTACAGTCATCTGAAAGTAAGAGTATTCTGCTGAACATGTTTCGTATCCTATAGATTCTTAGTGATGTGTCTTGAGATTAACATTTAACTTACGAGGCAGATGAAATCCACAAAGAACATCCAGTAATCAACAGGGCAAAATCAAATATGACAGAATTTTTTTTCTGGTATTAAACTAAATGTACCGTGTTCATAGTCAGCACATCACAGTGTGACAGCTCAAAGACTTCTTTTTTTTGACAAGGAATTGGCTTTGATAGCAACTTATCTCTCTGGGCTTTCAACATTATTCATTGGTTCGTTCATTGTACAGAGGTCTCAAAAAAGTACACCAAGCCCATCTAAGTAAAATCACTGCGAACAGACATTAAACGGGGTTTGATGAGCTCCTGTCCTGTGATCTGGACATTATTTTCAACAATCTTTATGAAAACGATCTTACAGAAGATGAAGAGAGACACCATAATGGTATATAGTTATGTAGGTGGAAGAGAAAAAGACAGTTTGATAAGAAATTATCCAAAAGACAAAGGTGAGCAATTGTGTTCTGCATGATACAGGAAAGAAAAGCATGGGTTTTATTGAGGGTTCAGCATAAAGACAACATTATTCAGCATTAGGACCATAATTGGCTCTTGCTATAAAGGGTTAGATTGTAATAATGTTCAGGAACACCATGATTCTTTCCCTCTGTCGCTTGGTGACTGCCAGGACTGAAGAGTGAGCCGTCCTTATGATCAACACCATGTGTTCTGCAGACAGAGAAGTGGCTTCTTCCAACCACTGATAAACACAGCATCTCCCATCACCGATCGCAGCTATAATGAACAGACTGAAAAACTATTAAGACCAAAGGTGTGAAACATGAGACGTGTGAAACAGAAAATAGGAAGAAACAATCTCATGCAGGATATAGAGAAGATAGCTGCTACTTGATGTGGTTTAGCCTTCCCAGAAATCTAAGGAATGCAAGAGAAGCCAAGTCAGCCTCAAAACCTGGGGAAAAAAACCCAAACCACAACTCCATATACACACATAGTTCTATTAAAAAAAATACACTGTGAGAACAAAAAAAACAGTCATAGGCTTCTTCAATGAAACTGCTTAAACCATCACATTGCAGTGCAAACACTCATCTGTGCATACAATGAGACAAATCCAATCACATGCCTCCCACTTGCACAGAGGCCTCACAAATGCATGTCGGAAAACTGACAGCTAACCGCGGAGGCCAGCTGTGAAAGTGCAGACAACATCCAGACTTTGGACATGAACCAACACTGTTGCATAACTCCCTGACCACCTCACCTGCCGCACTGGGATCTGTCCTGATAGGAAACAGGAAGTGAGTAATGAGGGCCAAGTTGTCGGCCATAGTCTGTGTAACCTCTGTGCACTCTGAGAGTCGAACCCGCTCCGTCCCTCTCAGGGAAATCAGGCTACTCAGCACGAGTGACCCCTGTCCGTTTCCCACAGCTGCTCTGACCCCGGCCCTAAAACTGAACACTAGAACCAGAAAGCGTCTGCCAAAAGTTAAAAAGGCTGTAGACTGGACCCGGCACGAAGACAGTGCACTGCCCAAACAAACATGCTTCCAAATAATAAAAACAAAAGTGATTTTGTAAAAAATATGATTTAATAAACTATAAAAAATATGTCTGAGGTTACTGGTGTTATGAGGTTGTAAATTTTAGTTGATTAACACAGGACTCAGGAATGACAAGTAAACTGTGCTCTCTTTGTGATCTTTTTTTAATCACTCAGACGTTGGTCACATAAAAGACAAAGCTCAACAGACCACGAAGAGAGGAGAGTTTCCCCCCGCTCTTAAACAGTATCAGGCACTGCAAGTAGGCCTTAAATAGAGCCACAGGTGCCCCAGTTAACCTCTTCCATGTTGTTTACAGAAGCAATCTTGGTGTATGTGAAATGCTGACTCACTGAAAATCTGACATTGTGAATAAAAACTGAAATAAATGTATCTTTTAAGTTTTATTTTGACGTAAATTTATTTGGATATAAAATACACATAACTGACTTAACATACACATTCTTTAAACAAATGGGGAAAATCCAGACAGACAGATATTGTCTGTAAGAATATTAATAGATATAATGTTGATATATATATACATATAATATGTTATCAGATGGCTGTTTTGTATCGGCCCTTGTATCTGCCCAAGGCTGTCCACATCAGCCCGAGCCGGTAGGCTACAACACAGCCATGTGATAACCATTTTATCATTAATATATTGTCCCCGTATGTCATTGGACTTAGATAAGACTCAAAATTTGATGTGTGCAGACTATAGATACCAAACAGAGTTGTGTGACACAGAATAAAATGTCATCACGTCATCACAATGGAATAAGAAGCTCGTATTTGCCGACATCACACGACATCACACAAAATCTGTCACAACAGAGACGACAGAACTCATTTATGATAGCAGATTACACAGACTATATGTTTCTGGTGAGGGTGACTGCTGTTATCAGCTATTTAGAAACAAATTGCGTGCACGCTTTTTTGTTAATGAAAAGAGTTTCTGTTCCACACCTCGCCTGTGTTTTCTACCAGAAAAAACAAAACATTGCGTTATTTCATACTGCATTTCGAGACCTGGGTTGTAGAATTTCAAACACTGTTTGATATTTTTCCCAGGCTTTGGGAAAGAATGTGACACGGCGGCCGTCCTTGAAGCTGTCACACAGCACGAAGTGAGACCACCATTTCAGAGCCACAACCAAAGATAACGCCACGTTTCTTTCACAATGCTAATCTTTCATCTGGGATAGCCGAAAATTGCAGTGTATACCTCAAGACAACACTGTGTCCATCATTCTACAGCCAATCACCGTTGAGGACGCACCAAAATCTGTATTTGCCCTCCGTCAGTCATTCTGTAGCCAGTCACATTTGAGGATGTGCCAAAACTCTGTATCTGCCCTAGGGCATATATAAAAGATGACATGACAGATATACTGTATGATGTGTAATACGAAGCAGGATGGCAACTATTGATTTACTAGATAAAGGTATGAATTATTGATTTTATGATTCATTTAGTCTATAAAAATCAGAAAACAGTGAAAAGAATTTTCCCAAATCTCAAGGTGATGTCCAATATGTGAAAACCCAAATACATTCCAGTGATAATGCAGAACAGACCAAATCAGAAAACCATTATATTGGAAAAGCATATTGAGCATTTTAGCTGTGCTTCATAATGTCCATTACAAATAAAAAATGGAAAAGGTTCATGGTTTGGTTATTCATACTTAGATTTTGCCACTCAAAGTCTCACAAAGTGACAAAGAAAATGTTAACTTATTAAAAATTTTCTGTAAAAGGGAAGACATTTGTGAAATGCCATTAAAATAAGGATAATCATGCATCTTTAAAAGGACATTCCTTCGTATTGAGAATCATCAACTCAAGTACAAATCCCAGTTTTCAGGTTTGAAAGTAATCAATGAAATGCGATATTTCAAATAAAAATAATGTCATGGTGCTGAAAGTTTTGATTTAGGTGCACTGCTCAACATGTGCATAATTGAATGATTGCACTTGACTGAAGGTGCGTCCTGAGTATACAGGCAATGTTTTCCCTGTGCTAACTCCACATCATTATGAGATGAGCTGTTTGTGGTGTCAACCCTCTTAACCATGTGATTAGAAAAAAAAAATCAATGTTGTATTAATCATCATTATGTCAAATATATGGAACTACCTTAACCAAATTTTTAAAAAACCCCAATATTAAAAAGAAGTAGAAAAAAAGCCCTACTGATTTTTTTTATTTTTTATTCCATCCCTGGATTTCGAACACTGTGTTTTAAGGCTCGTTAAGGCTTATGAGATAAAAGAGAATAACTAAGTCAGTACCAGGTGTACCTGCCCTCCTGTTATTCATCCACATGGGCTGACACTTCAAACTGTGCTTTTTATCTGTGTATCAACCTGGACTTTTGAACTATTTGAGCCTTGTGCAAAATGATATGTTGCTCACTTTATGTTGAACACCAACTTATCC
>OMMV01174551.1:0-12056 GCA_900302635.1 Chatrabus melanurus | reverse complement strand
GTGCTAATTTTGTTCAGTTATCTGGGTTTGTCACTTCTCGTTTTACCAGTTATAGTTTTAATATATGTACCGGTATATAAAATATATTTTATATTTTCAAATTTTATTTTATTTTTTTTTAATTAAAGGCTGCTGATTTTCACATTTTACAATCTATAGTTGTAGAGGAATATGATTAAAAGATGCAGATTCACGTGGCCTTATCTGTATTTTTAAAATTTTTTTATTGACATTTTGTTGATATTTTGCTGCATTATTTGGCGTTGAAATATCTCAGGATTTTACACTCCTCCCGCTCGTGAGTTGTTGGTGCGTCTCCAAACTGGGGATGTAATGCGCCCATTTGTCCAGGAGGTGGTGATGGCTTGCCAACTGAAAATGGTTCAAAAATACTTAAAGAAGAAAAAGGTCATTCTGCAATATTGTTTTCTCTGAAGTGTGAGACCACGACGATGATGCTTTTAAAATTACGAATGTCGGAAAGCAAAAAAAATTCTCTGCTAATTAATAGAATTCCATCTATTAACGCTGCATTCCATGCATTCCATTGCTGGCAGCCGCCGGTCCAACAGCAGAGGCCGGTGGAGGCCAGCGGACCCCGATGTTTGCAAATACATTCGTCCAGTTTGGCCCAAAGGTCATAGTGTGACTGCGTCTTGTTGGAAACCAGGCGAAAAATAAACAAAAAGGAGGGCGAGATGAACCGGTGAGTGGCACAGAAGGGACCGTGAAAGTGAAATCATGTCATCCTGTAAAACTGAGGAAATTGTTGACGAGGTTAATTAACCGAGGGCAGCAGGATTAGAAAATAAAAATAAAGATCTGGAGGATAGCCTTGAGAAAAACTTTGCCACACTGACGTCATGATCAAGCATTCTGCAAGTAGATAGACACGCCTGTCTTGACCTTTCACAATAAAAGCCCTAGACAGGGCGCTGCTCCTACCGTAGTAGTCAACAAGATCAACATGTATTTGTGGAACACTTTCAACCCCTAAATACAAAGTAATTTCCCAAATAAAATACAATAAAAGACAAAAGTTTAACCAAAAGTTTAACCTCGTGATAAATATCAATATTGATCAATATATCATTATTTTAAAACTATTGATTATGTGATTGGTTATTTTGGAACTTGAAAGAAATATTGATGTTTTTCTATTGCAGGGATTTGGACGAGCAAACCACGCCGTGGCGACTGAAAAACTGAAGGCCGTGTATCCTGACTACGAGGTGACCTGGGCGAACGAAGGATACTGAACTAAGAGCGGTCTCTGCTGCCGCCCTTTGTCCCGGACGGGCACAACGCTGACGCTGAACTTTTTTTCATGAGAAGGCACGTCGTCGTCATTTCGACAAAAACATAACGGACACGGAGTCCAGCGAGAGCTTTTTTTTGTCGCTGAACTAACAAAAGAAGTCAAAGACTGACACTTAGGAACAGGTTTAATGAGTGAAAACTGTCTTTATTTTGGGAAATGTTTGAGGAACATAGTTAGAAACGATGCTTTTGTCTTTTATGTGGTGGTGAAGATCCTGCTGATTTCCAAAAATAAAGAACTGGCTGCAGGTGTGTAGTCACATACGGAATTGTTTTAGAAGTAGAAGCGAGTCCTTCAAACCCGGATTCTGACGGCCGTCCATTGCAGGTTACTTCCCCAGTCCAGGCCAGTCTTCAATGACAGCTGGGTGGACTGAGACAATGCAGATGAAGCATGCTGTCCAAGGACCCAGGCGGATAGCGTGGCCTGGTGTTGAACCCAGGTCTACATATTGGGTGCACTACTCCTTATTCCGCTAAGCTACCTGCTCTACAAGGCGAGCGTTCACATACGGAGGAGTTTTAGAGTCGTCGTATTCTCTAAGAAGTCCATCACGTGACATCAGGGGGGGTGTATTATGGCCATGTTTTATTAATTTGTTCTATTGTTTTAGTTACAAGAACAGAGCAAAACCGGGATGGAGTTACCACTATTCTTCATTTTATTGACATTTACATAACAAAGGTATCATCCCACTTGGTTTATTCCCATTTGGTCTACTTTTCCGTTTTGCAGGTTAGTTAGAGGGATTAATTGGAAGTAGACACAATACTATAATTTGAGAAATGTCTGTCTTTCTGTCTGTTCTACTACTCCTCCCACGTCCTTTTAATCGATTTCCACCAAACTTGATACGTGGATGAAGTCAACCCCAGAATTGCCCTTAAAAGGGTTTGTTTTGGCAAAGATCAAGGTCATGGGGGGGACAGCCGATGCTCACCAAACTTGGCACATACACACATATGTCGGTGGATTCTGGAATTGCCTGGGTGAGATCAAGTTTACCAAAGGTCAACTGGGCTCAAAGATCAAAATTAAATTTTTGCACCCTGATTTGCACCAAACGTCTCATGGAGGTGGGTCCTGGAATTGCTCAGGCAAGATTAAAATTTGCCCAAGAGGTCAATTAGTGCGGTCAAGGTCAATGTTGTTCTGCCTGTCTGTTTGTTGGCCGACTCCTTCCGGGTCCTTTTGCTGATTATTTGGTACGTCAGCGACGGTTGACTTGGAAATTGCCCGTAAACAAGACTGGCAGTCTGTCCAGGGTGTACCCCCCCCCTCCCCCCCCCTCTCGCCCAATGACCGCTGGGATAGGCTCCAGCACCCCCGTGACCCTTAATTGGAGTAAGCAGGTTTAGAAAATGAATGAATGAAAGGTAAAGGAATTTGATTTGGACCAAATGTGATACACACTTGGGTGGAGTCCAGAATTGCCCAGAGGTCAGTTATTTGAGTGAAGGTCAAGGTCATTGGGGACAAATGTCAGTATGCCGTAGCCCTTACTGGCGCCAGCTTCATGCCCACAGGTACTATTACCGAGTAATGGGAATATGACAAGTGTAGAAGCCAAAGAGGAGTTTTTAATAGGATGAAATGGGATTTTTTTTTTTCTTGTTTTTGTCGACGAAATGGGAGTCGACCAACTGGGTGTAAACATAACAAAATGTAGCCTATTCAGGTCATGTACATGGAGCGCATTGTAGCACAAGACCGTGTGTTCTGGTTCAGTATTTAATTTAAGCCACCCTCATTAATAAGCGACAGTGGCCTCTAGTGGTCACTGTGACCCTGCGATTAGTAACGAGGCAAATTGATAGGCCTGTCTGTATTTATTTTGTGCCGTGATCATTGTGCACGTTAAAATACGCCAACATGGCCCAAAACAGGAGGTTCACTGGTCCTCGTCTGTATCTGTGAGAACCCAAAACTGCACAGCTGGATATGCAGTAGTTCTTACAGAGTTAGTTACAGAATTTCTGCAGACTCGCTCACCGACTGACTCCGTCAATCCAATGCTTTTCTGCTTGTCGCAGGGAATAAGAATTTCTTGCAATTTATGGCTTTTAACATAGTTGCCGTAATTCATTCACAATGTAAAATATAACTCAAACAGTGTGTAATTAAAATGAGGGAATAAAATAAGTTAACGTTTGCACATCGTTTCTGCAGCTCTCCTGCTGCCGGCAGCGTCTGCATCACTGCGCGGTCTGCGGATACACACTGTGGAAAAGTGTCTCTTGGAGGAAGTTGTTTTATGAGCGCTCTGCTGCTGTTGCACGGTGGGTGAATTTTATAGTCCACGCGCTATCTCTGAGCGGGTCAAAGTCGACCAAAGACTCTCCAGGCTCAGTGCAGACCTGCACTGCCCCGGGGGGAAGACGCCGAAGAAGGATGAGGCTCCTTTTAGTGCTCGTTCTGTGGGCAACTGTGCATTGGGGTAAGAGAAGCGATTCAAACAATGTGGAATTTTAATAAAAAACATTCAAAGCTGTGTGGAAATACTGCTGCGGTGTGGGTAAAATTAGCCTGTACTCCAAAAAATAAAAACGAAACTTTTGTTTATGGAAACATTGTAAAAGGCTGCAAAAGTTCACTTTAAATATTAAATATGGCAAAAATTAAAGGGAGATTTTCCCCATGTTGACATTTAATGTTTTATTGCCTGTAAACAAACAAAAATTCTGTGTAATATTAAAAAATTAGATTCATGTCACTTTAACCGGTAATGTGATCGTAGTCTATGTGGTCCTACATCATATAGTATATATAGTTTTATAAATACATATATATATATATGTTAGTATATATAGTTTTTTGACATATAAAGCTCACTTGCGTATATGAATATGAGCCACAACTAAAATATATATGTCCTGCTCAGAATTATTTTAAGTATATCATTTAAAATATGTTCAGAAATAAATGCAAAGGGACAAATTTTGTATCATGTTTAATAAAATGTCAACAACAAAAAAAACCCCAAAATATAGTGAAATTAAAATAAAAAAAATACAGGCTTAAAAATGTGTGTGACAGTTATTGGCACACTGATGACTTCACTTTTTACAGCCAGTTTTCTTTAGACGCATAAGTGAATGGATACAGCAATATTTTCAAGTCACCAAATATGTCTTGGACTTCATTTACATCAATCATTAAAGCTACAGTGTGTAGGATTTAGTGCCATCTAGTGGTGATGATTCAGATTGAATTATACTGTTGCCAGTCATGATTTTGCTTCCTTTCGTGTGGTTTCTTTGGTGACGGGGCTTCATGCTCCCTTGCCTTCGCCAAAATGTGAAAAGCGGACTGTGCCTCTTTTTTGTGCTACTGTATCAACATGGTGGTGCGCCATGGCTGCAACCATGAGGGGGCCCACTCCCTGTTGATAGGAAGCGCCCATTCCAAGCTGATTAAAACACATTGATTCTTTGTCGCAGGTAATTTACGCTAATGAACAGATGGCTAAGAATGCTACATTCCATTTCTGCTAATAAACACACCTAAATCCTACACACTGTAGCTTTAAGAAATACAAATAATGTGGTAAATCTGTCTGGAGTGGGCAGTTCTCAAAAAGTGAGTGACTGTGCAAAGAAGGAGATTTGTGAGGGAAGCCATCAAGACAGCCATGATAACTTAAGGAGCTGATAGTATAGTGATTTAATAGTAAAGTTTAAACATGAGCAAATCCAGACTGTGAGGGGGGAAAAAAGCTGTTAATGTTTATTGATAGCCTGATTTGTCCTCGCTGACCTTTGAGTGTCCCGTAAATCTTGGACAGCAATGAGTTCTGATAAGAAAATAAGAACTTGGACTTGAGTCATCGGTGACATTTTAGACACGGTGACGCAAAACCTTTCAACAGAACTAAAGATGGAACTAAGTACTTTAAAATCTTTCCTTCTCTATAGATCTGATGGTTTGAGCTCTATAGTACTTTGCAGTTATGGGATTTCAAACATGAAATAATTTATGTTAGGGGTTTTTTCCCCCAGTTATCAGCAATGAATGAAATAATCCAGAACCGTCTATGACACTGACAAACCGCTCATAGTTTAAAGTTTCCATTTTAAAATACTTACATTCTTTTCACTAGTATCTGGAAGTTAAGTACATTTTGTAAAATAAATGAAAATATATTGTATGTCAAAATGTTAATGTTTTAACAAAACTATTTGTGTTTCTATCATCATGTCTTTTTTTAAGCAAATTTTACAAGAGTTGTTCTAACAACACCTACATCTTATTTATTTTTTTACAATAAACATTATTTCAAAGAACCTTTATGTATCATTTTGACATGAAAACATTCAAAAAGTTAATTTTTTCCAGTTATTTTTAAAGTCAGTGGCTTCGTTTGTGAATAAATCAGGCAAAGTTAAGTTGAGTATTTTTAATGTAATATTACCATTTTTTTCCCTTAATGTCGCCTACTTAATTTATTCACTGTAGTATGAATCTAAACGCTCATAAGGACTTCTTTGCATTTCTAGATAAACATTTTTTCTCTTTAGTTTTGAATCCAGAAAACATTTAAATTGTATATAAAACTCCAGTGCTTTGAAACTAATTTTCTCATTAATGAATATTATTTTCAAAGGAATCAGTGCCACTATGTTTTAGAAGAAATACTTTGAGTTTGGATAAATGTTGATTATTGTAATTATTAATTTCAATTATTTCTCCCTCTCTTTTAAAAAAAAAAAAACACAGCATCTGGCTCTCAGGCTCCATGTGACGCTCCCGAATACAAATGTGACTTTGTTTGTAAATGCTCCGACTGCAGTGACGAGAACAACTGTGGTAAGTCTGAATCTGAAAAGATTAAAAACTCAATATAATCTATTTTTAATTTCCTAAGTGCCCGGTCAATGAGGCAGACGTATAACATAAACCTAAGTCTTCTGGCACTGACCAGATTTGCCACTTTGTCATAATTACAAAATTGTCAGTTGAGATAACTGAAAGCAACCGTTTGTCACAACCCTCCAGTCAGTCCAATTACATTTGGTCCTTCTTCTTCTGACACTCTGCAATAAGGGTACACTAATTGACATTAATTAATGCAGTAATAAGTATTAACTAACAGCTAATCAAGAGTTAAATAATGTGTTTAGTAATTATTTATTAATGGTGTTCATAATCAGAAAGATGTTTATTGTCACTATACGTGTGCACAGTGAAATTACTATACTAATAACATCAAAATATAGAAAAAACTGCAGTAATAAGCATTAACTAACAGTGAATTAAGAGTTAACCATTTATTAATCATTTATTAAAAGTGTTCAGTATCTTTATAAATTATTAAATGTATGAATTAGTTAACATGAGCGCAACTAATAAATGATTACTAGACAGTTAACGCCTAATTCACTGTTAGTTAATGCTTATTACGGCATTAACTAATGTTAATTAATGTACCCTTATTGCAAAGTGTTAATATTATTGAGATAATAATAATAATAATAATTATTATTATTATTGCTGTTTACACATGTGCTAATGGGATTTTCGACAGGTTCATATGTGGGATGCCGCTTGTGTGTCGTCCAACTGTCCGTCTGTCTGGAGCTAGATCTCAGAAACTGCTTTGTGTGACATTTGAACCGAACCCTGACCTGATTGCCTGTCACTTTAAATTTTGAGTTGATGGAAAATGTTATGGACACAGAATTGAATCTTTCAGCTCTTTAACCCACATCTCAGTAACCATTTGGTTGATTTCCGTCATATTTTATGTGATGTTTGCATCAGAATGCAGCCAAACTGCCAGTTCGTGACCGTAAAAAGTTTGCAGTGGAGATTTACTGCCCCCTATCGGTTGTATGACGACCACGACGTTTAGTATCTTCAAAAAAATTACGCAGCAGCAAAATGCCTTTTGATGGAAAATTTTAAACTGTTTTTCCTGTTAAACCTCTAAAGGCTACAGAGGGAAGGAGTTTGTGTGTGACTTTGAGGATGCGGGGATGTGCGGCTGGACTGACCTGAGCCCGGCGTCATACAGGTGGGAGAGACGTCAGAGAGGGAACACGATGCCAGACAGCGGGCCGACCTCTGACTTCACCACTGGAACTGCAGCTGGTAAAGTTCAATGGAGCTGTGCAGGATGCTGTATTTTGGCCCCCATGTTTTGTGTGCCGAAAGTGAGGTGGCGCTGTAGTGCAAAACACACAATGTAGAAAACATTTCAGAAATTACACTTTAAAAAAAAAAAAAAACCCACACAGTTAAAATGACACCTTCCCAGAGTGAAATTACACTTATGATGAATTGAATCAACACTAAATGGTAAAATCTGCGAACTCGCACAGCATGCATAGTTTAACACAGACAGTGTTAAAACAACACTTTTAGAGTTTAAATAAACTCTGAAATACTAATTACTTCAGTTTTTGCTGTGTGTTTAGTGTTGTTATTGTGATTGGGTTTTTTTTCTTCTTCTTCATTTTGTGTTTATTGAAATATTGTTGTTTTTTAACATTATGGTGCTTTCTTAAATGATATATTTCCAAAAATGTTAATTTAATGTTTAATATTCAATTCTAAAATGCTCTAAAGTCGTTTAATACTTTTTTTGCGTAAAATATTTAGTTTTGAAAACATTTTTCCAAAATGTTTCTTTTATTATTTTCATCATAGTTCTTTTTAAAATATAATTTTTTATATTTTCATCATTGCTGCTGGTTTTTCCTTTGTTTTTCCACATTATACATTAATTTTTCTAGCCTTGTCTTAAATGTTGTTGTGTTTTCTCTTTTGTTGTTTGTTATTTGTTAGTTTGTTAGTTTTCTAAAATATTAGTTTTTTTCAAAAAAAATTTAAATGTTGTGTTCCCAAATATGTTAATCTTATTGTTTTCTCCAAAACGTATTTTCTTTATTGTAATTCTTAAATGTTGTGTGTTTTCTCTTTTGTTGTTTGTTATTTGTTAGTTTGTTAGTTTTCTAAAATGTTAGTTTTTTTCAATTTTTTTTTAAAATGTTGTGTTCCCAAATATGTTAATCTTATTGTTTTCTCCAAAACGTATTTTCTTTATTGTAATTCTTAAATGTTGTGTGTTTTCGGACATACTGTATTTTGCACCAAACATTTTGAACAATATTTAACGTGTTTCACGCACACCGACTTTGTGATTTGTGCAACAACACAAAAAGCCACAATTCTCAGAGTGTTGAGATGCAGATCAGCAAAATGGAATTCAGTCACCACGTCCTAAAAATATATATACATATATATTTTTTTTTTAAAAACTATTCCTAATGGCTAGCAAAGGAGGGAATCAATTAGTGCATCATAATAAGATGTTTTAAATCTAATGTGTATTATTATAACTAACATGTAAAACATTGTTTTTTTAATCACACAGGCTGGTTTATGGGAGTGACCGCAGTGAAAACGGACTCTGTCAGTCCTGCAATTTTAATGTCACCAGTCATGAAACAGTCCTCACCAACATGTCGTCTTCGCCTCAGATATTTCCTCTGGAACTCAGGTAACAATCTACAAACATCATACATGTCACATGGAAAACGGAATCGAAATCACAGCTCCAGAGCCAAGAGCTCAATCAATTAGACAGTGGGCGTGGTTTTTGATTGACATATTTGGCAGAATTCAGGAAAATGGTTTTCTGTATTGTCAGCTGGGTATTGTGAGTGATGAATGGTAGACGGTATTTGTCACTACGTGGTTTTTTTTTTTTGTTGTTAAATTTTCATATTGCTCCATTTTTCAATTCACAAGCATTTTCATCTCCTCCAGTTTTATAATTTTCTTGCTTCCCCCCCTCATACTTCTCTGCCTGTTGCTTTAAGTGGAAAGGAGCTGCTGGTAGCCACGCCCCTCCAAAGGGAGAGGAACAGACTCCAGTCCAGGTCTCGGACTCAAGTCCTGATTTTAAGGAGTCGTGACTTGACTTTGACTTGAGTACTGATGACTTGAATTCAGTCTCAAGAATTAAATGTATTTGGACCGACTTGCAGGTTGGAGATGAGGACTCTGATTTTTTTTTGTTTGTTTGTTTATGTATTTTTTTGTAATGGACCATAATAACTTATGCTATATTGATTTAAATACTGTAATAGAGACTTCATTCGGACTCTGGGGACTCGAGACTTACACTGTCTCGAGGTTTAGTGACTCGACTACAACACTGGAGAGGAGCAGGAATAATGACTGAAGAGTGACAGATCAGTGGGCGTGTCTCACTGAGAACAGAGCAGATCAGTGGGCGTGTCTCACAGACCACAGAGCAGATCAGTGGGCGTGTCTCACTGAGCACAGAACAGATCAGTGGGCGTGTCTCACTGAGAACAGAGCAGATCAGTGGGCGTGTCTCACTGAGAACAGACCAGATCAGTGGGCGTGTCTCACAGACCACAGACCAGATCAGTGGGCGTGTCTCATAGAACAATTCAGAGTTCAAACACTGGCTGAACCTTTTCGGTTTGTGGGCTCGTTTCCGTGCACAGCCACAGCACAGAAATGTGTAGAAATGTGTTTTTTGCGCAGTGTGACACTAATTTTATCGATGATTTTTAAATGTCCAAAACCAAAAATGGTCTTGACGTGTATTTGTTTGTGCACCCTACGTGTAGCTGGCGCAGATCTGGGTCCCACACCGCTGTGGGCGTCCGTCCTTCACCAGGACTCTGGAGAAGCTGTAGTGTGGCGCCCTGAGGCCACAAGCGTACGCGGTTGGCGAGAGGCCACCATCTTTCTGGGAAGGATTCCCACGAGCTTCCAAATCCATATTTCCTCCAAGAGATCCGAGGGGCAGAGCGGAGACGTGGCCATAGACCAGCTGCGGTTTTTGGACTGTGCTTTGCCCGGTGAGTCAATCAAAAGGGACCATCAGTATTTACACATTGGAAACAAAGATGGATGGATGGCGAGGTGTCTCTCTACCGCCCCTTAGTGGCTGCTTTCGGTACAAAGATTGGAGACACAAACTAAAAATTAAAAGCACACTGTCTGTTAACTCTGTTGTCAGTGTCGGACCCGGGGACTGAATGTCCGTCGGGTGGTCTGAAATGTGGGCGTGGCGGCTGTGTGGAGCGGCGGCAGATCTGCGACGGCACCGATGACTGCGGCGACGGCACCGATGAGGGGATATGTGGTGAGAAATCGTATCCGAAAACTCGTCCACACTAAACCGCCAACATCTGAAAAACGGCTTCACAGCGAAATCTCTTCTTCTGCTGCTGCTTTTGGTCAGTGAACAACAAAACTGTGCGTCACTGCCATCATGTGGTGATGAGCGGAACAGACGTTCTGGCTACTTTGCCGATTCTGTGTTTCGGTAAAGTCAAATTTTTCAACATATTCAGAGAACCGAACAAGGAGAAGAAAAACAAACTGATTTAATCAGGGCTTCTTTTTTTCATCGTTTTCTACACTCAAAAAAGTGAAAGAAATGAGTTGTAGAAACTTTGTAGAAACTTTTTGTTTTCACTTTACTTAAAATACATGTTTTTCTTCGGTTATAATATTTTTTTCCGAAACAACACAAGTTCATTTAGTTAGATGAAATTAATATTTTTTGCTTTTAACTAACCTTATGCAATTTTGTGGAACCTGTTAACAATAAAATTAAAAGTGAATTTTTTTTTACATTTTTTTTGAGTGCAAAAGCAGAATTTTCTTTGATTACAAATGTCCAGTTATACAAGTCACATCCACAGAAGCCTATAACTCCTTCAGCGTTGTCTTGGTGGCTTCCCTCACTATTTTCCTTCTTGCACGGTCACTCCAGACAGATTTACAATACAGTACCATACTGTTTGTATTTTGTTAATGTGATATTTTTGTTAAACTCCTTGAATTCAAGCCGAAAGTCGACACTACAAGAAGATTTTGATTGTTTCATTTCAACTCCATGTTGGTGGTGTACAGAGGCAGAATTATAAAAATAGTGTCACTGTCCAAATACTTATGGACCTGACTGCACTTTTTTTTTTTTTGTCACTTTCAGTTGCAATTGAAGGTCGACCATGTTTCTTTGGTGCCATGATGCTAACGCCAACATATGTAGCATAGCAGTGCAGTTAAAGGGGGGCATCTCACCTGCGATTTTTCACATATGTTAAATTTGCAACTTGATTTTTCGCGACTTTTTCACGTATTTTTTTTTAAGTACGCAATTTTCACGAAAGATACACGAGATGTTAGCGGGATTGTCTCACTGCAGTGATAAGTCTGTACGGCTGCAATATATTTAGCCTTTTTGTCGCGTGCATCGCAAACCCCTCGCCGCTACGGGCGACAATTTTGCGGCCTTTTTGCGACAATTATGAGAATGTCGCGCTGCACTTGTACGCTAAAAGAGACAGATTTGATACAAATTTGCTACTATTTCACGTCGGAGCCTCAATTTTTGCAGTTGCGGCAAATTTTAATTTTTTTAATAATTCCCGCGTGCAATTTTCGACAACTTGTGACCATTCTGCGAGCCTGTGACTGTTGCGAGGCAAATAAAAAGCATGAATTTGCAAAATCGCAAATTGGCTGCAAAGCAAAAAAAAATTGCAGGTGAGATACCCCCTTTAGAGAGAAGAAGACCCCCCCACCTCATCTATGATGTCATGTGTCATGGTGTGTTGTCACTGTATTTTAACCCATGTGGGTCAAAATCCTAAATTCTTTCCAGACAAGGCAAATTTTGATCATATTGGTGATGTATTCATTCATTTTCTGAACCAGCTTAGTCATGTTAAGGGTCATGGGG
>OMMV01174548.1:0-12739 GCA_900302635.1 Chatrabus melanurus | reverse complement strand
TGTGTGTTTTTTTTTTTTTTTGTTTTTGTGTTTTTGGGGGGGGGGGTGAGATGACACCGTATTTTTAATATTAAAATCCTGCGCGGTCCTTTTGTATGAGGCTTGTTAGGCAGGCTGTTGGGTTTATTCAGCCAGTAGTGTTTGGCTGAATGGTGTTGTAATTCTAATGAGATTAGAGCTTTATCGGAGCACACATAAGGTGACAGACTCTTTATTATCCACTCAGAATAGACCTAATTTAATGACATTGATTTGGAGTCCGTTAGAAGCATAGAGCCTAGCAACAAGATACAGCGCATGTGGGTGTTAGCTCAGTGTGTAGGTGGACATGTAACACTGACAAGCGTCTATTTTATTCAACATTTTAATTCCAAAAAGGCAGCCTGGCTAGTCGTACCACAGGACTGTGCTACTGAATATTTTCACGTGCCTGAGAATAAAAACTAAGCTGTGTAATACGTCTGATCTATCACATTAAACACATCACACTTTTTCCTTCCATTTTTATTAGTTTTCATATTTTTTAAAAAGGAGCAGAACACATTCCAGCCAGCTTAACTTTATGCCCATAAAAATTATGCCGATTCCTGATAATTAAAAGGAAAATAATAATAATAATATCATTATTATTATTTCTTTGTATAGAGCTTTCAAACAAATGTCACAAAAGGTTCAAAAAGATTTTTCTCCAATAAATATGTAAGACTTTGATTAGAGACCACTTTCTCAAGAATGTTTGATAAGAACAATAAATTAGAAATGGGGCTAAAATTTGCCAGTATCCCTGGGTCCAAGGTAGGTTTCTAAAGGAAAGGTCTTGTCAGCTTTAAAATAAGCAGGAACAACTCCACTGGCGAACGACAAATAACCAACATTCAACACAGAAGGTCCTGTTATTGGCCAGACATCTTTAAGAGGCTAGTTGGCAATGGATCAAGAAAACAAGTAGTACATTTACCACCCCTAACCTCCTTTGACTAATTTTGCAGAGAAAGAGCGTCAAATTCTGTCAGAGCCAGTCCTGAGTCTGAATCACCGTTCAATGATTGTGCCATCCACAATAGGCTACCACCACCTCTTCAGAGATGCCAGCTGCGTTCCAATCTTCTGCATTTGTGCTTGAGAGCTCACAAGTCATCATTAAGCCGGGGCATGCGTTTCTGCCATCTTTTAATCTTGACAGAATCAACCAAATCAATGAGACCTCGTAGTGCTTCCTTTTTTAAAACCATAATAATAGTCCTGTATGAAGCTGAAATATGCATATGAACTCATGAAGGGCCGTTTCCAAGAAAACGCTAACTTCAGTGAGAATATACAGTCATAAGGTGATAGTTAGCATTAGCATACATGGTAATACTTACCGTGTTCACCACAGCTACATATTGTAACCATGCTCACGCCATCCACATAAGCTAACCAGGGTCACACTAACCGCACGCACGAGCCATCGTCCCTGCGACGGTTTGCATTAGCATATGCAGTCATGCTAAAAACACCACATCCACTGACTGGGGTTCGCATTTTCTTTGAGAAAGGTTCTTCGTCAATGGGGACCTGCCAGCGGGACATCCATCCATCCATCCATCCATTTTCTAAACCTGGATATTCAAATATATAAAAGTAGGAGCGGGTTTACCTCAGTCTTTTCAAAATTTTTTTTTAAGAGTGCTGGCCAAAAACAGCTCAATCCAAATACACAAAAGGCCCACACCATGCATAGGAAAACACAGTAGTGTTCCAGTAAATGACTGAATAAAGTAGTTTTCCTATGCATGGTTTGGGCCTTTTGTGTATTTGGACTAAACCTGGATATTCCAGTTAAGGGTCACGGGGGCTGGAGCCTATCCGATTGGTCATTGGGCAAGAGGCGGATTTCACCCTGGACAGGCTGCCAGTCTATCGCAGAGCCGACACACATAGACGGACAAACACACACATTCTCACTCTCACTCACACCTACGGTCAATTTAGAGTCACCAGTTTACCTAACCTGCATGTCTTTGGAAGTGGGAAGAAGCCGGAGCACCCGGAAGGAACCCATGAGAACACGGGGAGAACATACAAACTCCACACAGAAAGGACCAGGTCGGAAGCCAACCTGGGACCTTCTAGCGGTGAGGCAACAGTGCTAACCACTAAGCCACCGTGCTGTAGCGGGAGATCATGATTCTTATTATTGTATCAGCAGGCGCATCATGACCCAGACAAAATAGCTTATGTGACAACGCCTGCAAATCAAAGCAATGAAAGGAAAAATAACAGCAGGAGATTGGGTTTTGAAGTTTTGACGGCGTATGTATCCTTTATCTTCTTGTTATTTGAAATAAATAAATAAATGGAAAAAAATCACATCACTCCTACACCATTTACTCTCAGGAACATGGTTTTACTTTTATATATTTTCATTAATTTATTTTTCCCCCACAAAAACAACATTGTATTACCGTGACAGAAGGGACGGATAAAATATACACAAGTGGTGATGTGGCAAAAAAAAAGAAAGAAAGAAAAAAAAAAAGTAACAATGGACGCATGAAGGACATTTTCGGAAGCCGACCACTGCCAGAGGAAAGCATACGGTCAGAACACACCACTAATATTACTAGAAGATGAGATAAAAGCAATCTGTTAGCATACAGTTTCCCACAAATTCACTTCTTTCTCTGTGCTGATCTGGAGTAATCTGGCAAAAGGTGGAAAACTTGTGCCAAATCAATACGCGGATCCTGAAAATCGGACTTCATACTGGAGATGCAGAATCTGCTGTTGCGACCCCAAATGAGCAGCCCAAAAAAGTCCAACCATCACAAGCTCTACATTCCGTCTTTGGCGGTAAGCTATGCCCCTGGTGTATCATTTTCAGTTCAATTAATCATGTTAAAGTTCATAATCATATAAATAAAGCAAAGTTTATTCTAAAGCGTGGGACAGCCTCTACAGACTTTAATATTGGTTGTGGCCCCTTCGAATTTGGCATGGAGATAGGGACACCCCCTAACATTTGGTCTTATTTGGAGTTGTCCAGGGAGGACAGATACTGCAAGGCTGCTACTATTGTTCCTGTTGGAGGCCTATTGTGTGGCTTCTGCTCCATGAAATGTCACCAAAAATGGCAGGAAGTTGGTTTTGATGAGTAGAAAGTGATGGAAGGTGATTTTTAGAGCAGCTGAACAAAAATGAAGATAGTGCAAGTCTACCCTATTTTCGAGGAATTTCTAGCCGTTGACGCCCCAAATCAACAGACAAATAAAAAGATCCTCACTTTGTCTTCATTATGCTCAATGTATTTCTGCCTCAAATAGACACGATGTGTGCGAGCCACACTGTTTGCACCATTTTGGGAAACCCGTTTGCTTCAGTGACGTGAGTGAAAGTGAGGCTCTTATGGTCACGTGGTTTTGTTTACGCTTGTTGTCACGGGGAATTCCCCTCAGCGCCCACGTGGATTTGATAGAAGACAACACAGCAGACAGTTTTTCCACCGTGGGACCTCAAAAGAAGCACAGAAGAAGAAAATAACAGAAAAACATTAGGGAGAGGGAGGGGAAAGTTTGTGGTCAAGATGCAATGTGATGAAATGTGGATACTGGATGCTGAAGAACAGGGTCTGCAGAAGGACTTGTCGTTTACATGAAAGAAGCTACAACCCGAAATGTAGAATACAAAGAGGCTCTGGTACAGAAATAATAAAATTGCTATCTTTATCTCATATCATGTGTCAATCAAAGAGTTTAACTTCTGTCACGTAGTGACGGTTCGTCAACGCGCTGGTCAATTTAAAAATTGTTTGATCGTACTTCTTTAACATGTGTGGCATTCACGAGGACTGTTTGCCCTGCTTAGCAACAGGAAGGGTGATCATGAAAAGTCCTTATTCCACTCTTTATAACAGCGACGTTTCCAATATACCACGACACACCACATGAAGACATGAAGGACCCAAATCACCTCTTTTTTTTTGGTTTATGGCCGCATTGCCCGACTTCCTGTTGCACATACGCCAAGCGCACAATAAGGAAGTGCTAAAAATAGATTTCCGGCGGATCCCCATTGGTGTGAGCTGAGCAAAATCTGCGCAGGATGAGATCATGTCAGCAATGTGTCCAAAATCAGAAAACAAAGTGAAATCCTGATTGCTCATTTGTTTCTTTTTTCCATGCACAGCTGGGCAGATAAGGTGTGTTATCACGCTTCCAAAGCCCGGTTGGGGAGCAAAGATATATCTGGGCTCAATTAGTTGCACTGTCACGGCGGGCCGGTGTGCCGATGCCTTGATGGCCCTGGCTACAGGCGGCTCAGCCGTAAATCAGCCTGTGCGTAATAAGCTTCCCAGCGGTCTCCTGGGCCGAGTGTGTGCTAGCATCTGCGTGTGGGTGTGAAGCACGCCGGAGTGCAGCACGATGGCTTTCCAGCATTTTATCAGCCGTTCGGTAATGATGGCGCGGGATGGAATTGATGCGGGCCTTTAATGGCGACGAGTAATTTGTGTTAATGCTTTCAGGCCAGAGCCCTGCGAGACTTTCAACAAGGAATTTTATGCCTCCAAATGAGGGAAAGGTCACCGCCTGCTTTATTCCATCGACCAGACAGAATCAATGCGGCTAATGTTCTCGCCGTAACTTTGTTGTTTTGCCTGGTTAGAAAATCAAAACCCTATTTATGATGGCCATTCGTCCTTCCATCTTGGCTGACCAGCAATCGGCCTCCAAACAACCAATCTTTATTCATGTTCGCATCATTTAAATTCTCCGGTTTGTCCCTCTGCGGCAATTTCAAAACCCTGTCCTCTAAAATATTTAAGTGCGGACTAACCAAAGAGCAACAATTTGGCTGAGCTCGGGGGGGGCATTATCGCCGGCGAGCAGAGCATAGTCCCAGCAATCAAAGAGATGCCTTCTGCAGCAAGAGACACAGAGCAGGGAAATAATTAGATGACAGAGATCGACAAACACATCAATAAAATGAAAGGGATACTGTGTACACACATCGCAAGAAATAAATTGAAGAAAACACAAAGAGACCTCCCCATTTAGGAAAGTTCATGCTTCCTATCAAACCACAGCACAGCAGTTAACTATTGACCGGTATTAGCTGAACTGTAATTGGCTGCAGGCGGGTTCGAGAGCGATCTGAGCTGCTGACCGTATTCTTCTATTTATTCAGCCGGAACAAATGGCTTTCATGCATTCGTGTCTCGCCTCCTGAGCGCGGCGGCGGCACACGAGACGTCTGTTTTTGGTGCAGGGGCTGACGCGCCGAGCCCTCGCCTCTGTGGCCCGTGCAGCGATGCATGTCTGTATCTGTGTACTCACAATTATGTGCGTTTGTGCGGCTGACAGCGTGCACAGGCAGCGGGGTGTGATGGATGGCGGAGAGGGAAAATTTTCCACAGTGTGCCGCTGATATGAAGATAACAAGTGAGGAAGTTAGAGGACAGAGGGCACTGACCCCCGTCACCCCTGAACCACGCCCACAATCTCCCACTCTGTCATTCGTACCTTCTTCACTCTTTATCCACATTCTGTTATTAACACGTCCTTTTACAACGCGTCTCTCCGCCCCGCCCATCAATTCCCTTCATCTCCACCTTCCTTCCAGTCTTCACCTGCTCCTACTGTGGAATCTCTCTCTCTCGCTCTCTCTACATAATTAGTATAATTTATAGCATAGGCTATAAGTGGTTACCATGGCAATCAGGGAAAGTATGACTGAACATACTGCCCGTTTTCTGTCTGTTGCCCTTTCTTACAGGGCTTTGGATTTATTGTGTCTGTTTCTGGCGGCACTCACCTGAATGCTGCTTTAGTTTCTGATCATTCCCCCAATCGTATGAGTGGGCGTGTTGCTTCATTCTGTCATTTCTGTTTTTCTTTGCACACTGGCTCTCACACCACAATATATCAGTCTCCTGTTCCCACTCTGTCAATGTGTTGCTGGATTTCACGCCACCATTTGGTTTGGACTGTGTGCCTGTTATCCAGCCTGCTGCTGAACTGTAAATAAATATTTTCACCTGTAAGAAACCTGTGTGTGCAGCCTTCATCCGGGGTTACAATTCCGGCTAAACCTGACAACCAAGAAAAAGAAAAACATTGTGAGGAATAGGCTTTTGGAAAAAAAAGGTGTCAGTTCAGTAAAAACATAACATATTAAGATAAATAATGGCACATTTGAGAGGCAATGAGAAGTATCATTAAGTGGTAATGTTGTTATTAGGTTTTTATTTGCAAAATAAAATTAAGGGTTATCATTAGACCGGTTGTCTGCCTGGGTGGTTGCCATCCAGGACCCAGGGCAGTTCAGTGGTGTCATGGATGCGGTGAAGCATAGCATCAGCGCATGCTCTGAGACTTGACTTGTTATCATTAGCCTTGATTGGTCAGGTTTGAGAGGACGCCATCATCCCTACATGGCCTGTCGGCTACTGTCCAGTTGATGGACAACATTAAATGACCTTGTTGAGGACCATTTGCAACAATTTCTGGCAGAATTAGATGTTGCCCAATAAACGGGCATACAGACAACATTATAAACCAGAGGAGACAGGTCGCCACCGCTATTCCAAGGTGGAGACTTTTGCAGGTCTGGCACAGCGCACTCCTGACCAACTAGCAAATAATTTATAGGTGCTATAGCTCCTACACACCTCATCTGATTTGGAAGTCAAATACCCCTAAATTAAAGCTGGAGCTCCCACTTCATTGTCATGTTCCTCATTTCCTTTCAAATTCAATACGATGTTGCAGATAACTGTAATTACAACTTTGCCAATATCCAAATATTTATTGGCCAAACTATCTCCAATTTGGTATTTGGGAACCTGCAAACCAAAACTGACAGAGGATCCTGAATGCAACACCTCCACTCGTGAACTCAAACCACAGCCTCAGAGAAAAAAAACATTATTTATTCCCAGCTGCAAAAACAAAAAAAGAAAGAAAGAAAGAAAATCACATTACAATTCAAATGTGTTCATTTAAAGAGGCCTTTTTAAAAACCAACTCCAAGGCATACAACACTGCTCAGTTCTCAGCTGTGGCAGGAAATGATAACTAATAAAAGGGCCTACTTCATTAGAGGGTGACATTATTTTGAGAACAGATATTGTGCTATGAGACACAGTGTACAATAACACAATAACAACCACCAGCCGCCGCCGCCACCTCCCACCTCACCGCTGCTTGTTGTTGACAACCCCCGGATTGGATATCTCGTGGAGTGCACCGGAGTGAGCGCTGTACACAATACAGTACAACACTCACCGAAACACGAAAAGATATTTCCCAATGTAGGCCATAATTATTTCTCCCTGCGTAATTTAATCCACCAAGTGTATATTCAATTCCGAGCCGGGTTTCTTGGTGCACTGCGAGGTGCACGCCACGATTGTCTCTGAAATTGGATTATGATAACCTGTCACCGCTTTAATTCTGTAAGATATTAGAGGTGGTGGCGGAGCAGGAGGGGAGCTGAGTGCATCAAAAAGAGGTGGCGGTGCTGAAATGTGTTTAATGCATGTTTCATTCTGTATCCTCAGGGGAGGGGACGGGAATAAGGTATTTTCTGACCTCTCGACGCACTTTATTTCCTGATCTCTGACATACCCTTTAAATATCCATTAACAGGCGCACAGAGAGGCGTACAGGAAAGGGAGGGTGAGGAGGATCTGAAGGGTCCTTGGATACTCGTTTCTGCACGCTGTGGACCGTCGGCAGAGGATGGTAGTCTGTTGTCTCTCTCACAAATCTTTATATTTTACGTCTACATTTTCTCCTGCTTCCACTTTAATCATCTGCAACAGACCCACAATGCACTGCTGCAATGCACAGTATTAAAACGCTCACGTGACCTAAATTGCAAGAAGACTAATATTTCTACTTCGATGTAGTTGGGTCAAGCCGTGAAGATAGTTTCGAGATATTCTGATAGTCGCCTCTGATGACTCAGACTCCAATCAAATCATTGAGGATGAAGGGAATTTTGTTCGTCTTCTGCACAAAAATCGTATTCCACAAAGATTCAAAGACGTCTGTTGTGTTGGAGCAACAAAGTTGTCGGTTTGAACCCAACCTGGGTCTCATCAGTGTGGAGTTTGTGGGACTTCTCCAGGTATTCCTGCTTCCTCACACAGTCCAAAGACAGTCGTTTGGTTAAATGGTCCCTCTTAAATCGCTTTTTATCCCATTCATGTCTTCTTACTATGTCCTGGTTTGGTGGGAATAGAAGTTGGAGATTTGGAAAAGTCACTCCGTCTCCGCCCCCCCAACATAGTATCGTACAGTCATCTTTTCTGTGGTTGGATGATTTCTGTAGCATTTGACAGTGAAAGTGACTTTTTATTACTACAATGATGCAAAGTCAAACTACTTTAACTTCTCTTAACTTGAGCTATTCTCTCTTTTTTTTTGTTCTCCTTTAAAATGGATTTTTCTCATCTCTGGTTTGTGCCATAAGAAACTCATCCTGTCGTATTTACGTATTAAAACATGATGCGACATAATGGTCCCGGCCTACGTTTTACAGAGGCCAGTACTTGGATTCTCTGATACCCAAAGCATGTTTGTTTTTCTAAGACCAAGCTTCCCAGTTCAACCGTCTTCCCCCTAGTGGTTGTTAGGAGACATGATGATTTCGACAGACAACGCGGCGACTCTGGATTAGTCACCGGTCATGAGGGGTGAGTGAAAACGGGCATTTAACAAGTGCTTAAACAGACTTTCCTGTTTTGAAT
Source organism: Chatrabus melanurus (assembly GCA_900302635.1). Taxonomy (NCBI): domain Eukaryota; kingdom Metazoa; phylum Chordata; class Actinopteri; order Batrachoidiformes; family Batrachoididae; genus Chatrabus; species Chatrabus melanurus. The sequence continues at coordinate 4,005 of OMMV01174548.1, read as the reverse complement.
CCACGGGAGGCTCGCGCTGACCTTTGAGCGTTTATGAGAGTTTGAAGACTTGGAAGTAGCAGTAAAACAGCTTCACTCAACCGATTCATAACGTTAAAATCAGACCATCGACCGGTTCATCGTGCATGTAGATCGATCCACGGGTCCACAAATCGATGTAGTCCTATCGTTTACTTTCAAACTGATTTCCTTTTCATATCAGTGAACTGTTACACCCCTAGTGGTCATGTTTTTAGGACGCTGCAAAGCTGAGCAGGCTTCATGCCTATGAATCTGCATTCTTGTTCTTTTCTATTGCAACTTTGGCCACCTGTAGATCCTAACATATGCTTACCGACACCCGCTCATTCAACACTGCAGAAACTCCCTCTGATGCACACCGAAAATATATTCTTTAATGTAGGCACGAGGCCGGGTGTCTCCCCAGATTTACTGAAAGTTACGCAACGACGTGCAACACTTCAGAAGAAGCCGGTAGATGTCACTGGCTATTTTTTGCCTTCAAACGAGATGCGCCGCTCTCTGGCTCCCGGCGGTCTGGTTTCGCAGGCGAGGCCCCCCGTGCGTGGAAGAGAGCGCCTCGGTGGCTTTAAACTGCGAGAGGAGAGACGGCTCATGACAGACACCATGATCCACGTCAGTTAGCATTACGTCGAGCCGGAGTACAAAACGTGTGTGACGTGTCTCATGTTTGGTTCAGGGCTGTCAAAACGATGTGAGGTCTCTGTTTAGAAACCTGCCTGTAACGGCGAGCCGCCGCTCACCACCCCGACACTGACCGCAAACGCTGCAGATTCGCTTTTAATATTCATCGTGCAGCAACACCCTGCAGGTCTGTCTCATCTGCATATAATACCTGATGTCAGTTGAAGCACCACGTTTGAATCAAATCCATTCATTTAGACGCTATTGGACTCAACTAACTGCTTCTTTAAATCTGCATCAGAACTAATGACACGTTCGTGCTCAATTTGTCAGAGGACTAAGTTGTGTTAAGAGGCCAGTAGGGCTAATGGTCTGTGCTTACTCCTGCTTTAATTTGCCCCTTTCCATCAAGGCCACCAATCAGCCAAATGGATCCATGATAAATGGTCTCCGACTTCTCCCATTACACAACGCAAAGTGGATCTAATGGCCAATCACTGCAAAAACAGATGTTTCTGTTTAAAATCTAGAGTTTGACACCACCAGGCTGCTCTTCACTTTGGCCTTGAAAATGGAGATTTTGCAAAACTAGATTTTCAGAAACTCATCTTGCAGCATCGGAGTGTGCGTGTGTCTACTGTATTATGATTATTATTATTGCAGAACGGCACTACTCAAGGAAAAGAACATGCACGTCAGCATACATGGACTGACAAGACGCCCAGTCCATGTTTTTCTTGAGTTCTGCTAACTAGGGGTGTAACAATTAACCAATACGAATTGAAAATCAATTTTAAAGCAATAGATACGACTACATTGATCCACGGACCCCTAAATCGATCTAAATGTACTATGAACCGGTCGATGGCTTGATTTTAGCATTATAAAAGAGTTAGGCTTGTTTCGCTGCTACTTCCACGCTTCAAACTCTCGTAAAAGTTCAAAGGCTCGCGCTACACTGTCACAATAACGTTAACTTTAGGAAGGGAAAACAAAGTCAACATGTCCGACAGCAGTAGGCGGTATAATGGATAAATGTACCCGTTTCAACTTTACTTTAGTTCACAATTTGTTCATACCATCATGCCGGTCCAGAATGGGAAAGTTATGCTATGCTATGCTAACAACAGCTGCCTTCTTCTTCTGGGCTTCTCCTATGCTGCGGTTTCTGCTACTGTGTGTGGTGCTGCCCCTGGTGGTGAACAAAAGGCGAGCAGAGGCAGCGCCAACGCTCTGCATCACAGTAGTAAAAACCTGAAGAAGGCCCTGGTTTTTCGTGAAATATGTATTTGAACCTAAGCAATGCCACTTTTGGCTTATTACAATTTATCATAGAAAATGAACGTCTACATTAAACACAGAATTGTATCGGATTGAATCGTTCCATAAGAAAAATGTATCGTTCCTGAATCATATCGTAGCCCTTGTATCTAGATACGTATTGTATTGTTTTATAAAGGAGAGATGCACAGCCCTACCGCTAACTTTATAATCAAGCGTGATATTATGAAATAGCTCAACTTCACCATCAGTCCACATGTAGGATTCAGCCACCTGTTGCGTTGGTAATCTCTTGACAGCGCTCGACAATGTGTTTTGTGCTTTCATGTGGACGGAGATGCTATCTTAAATGGTGCTCGTGTGGATGGGATTTTAAAAAAAAAGAAAAAGGAAGGTGGAAAATCCCCGTTTTCAAAAATCCCCGTGTACGTGTGGACCTGGCCTTGGTGTCCCCGTTCATGTCTCCGGTTTTCCTCAAAGTCCACTTACTGCGAAGGCCTTGAACGCACCAAAACACCAACAGTCAGAGAAGATTAAAAAACATCTCTGTCGCTTCCTTTCTCATCATGGCAGATACATCACAAAGACGGGCCGTCTGTCGGGAGCCTGTGTGTGGGAACGGACGCGGCCACAGTTTCTTTTTCTTCAGAGCACAGATTCACAAGTTGGCACCACTTCCCCTCCGCCGAGTCCTCCGCCGAGTCTGCCCCCTCACGCGGCCTTTCCTCCGTTTGATGTCTGTGTCACTTTCTTTCTGTCTCTGTGCCTTTCTCTAATTTAATAATCCCGCTTTGAACCTTATCGTACTAAAGGCCTCACGTCGTTGGCTGAGCAGGCGGGCGCTGCGCCGCATGCGGCGTTGGGATCGACAAACACATCTGTTCCTGTGCTTTATTTGCTGTGACAAAGGGAGAGTGTATGATGTCACGGTTTAAACGTCTACAGCTCGTGGCAAACATGCAAGCAGACACCGAGTAGCCTCTGTGAAATGCCACACTCACTTATTTCTGTGCTGGTAACGGCAAAGGACTTCGACAACAAAAATGTAGATGAGTCGGTGCGTGAGTGGGTTAGTCCATCCCAGCAAGCTTTGTGTCAACAATAACTCAAAAACAATAAATGCTATCATCTTGTAACTCACGGCATTGAATGAACACATAATCAAGATGACGTGATTAGTTGGTGGTTAACTTTGAAGCACCAGATCAATGAAGAAACACTACTCTGATTTTCCTGTGTAATATCCCATAGATGTGTCTGCCACCTGCTGGATGGTTAGTGGATGTGGGTTGGATGATGGAAAATTACGAGCAGCTGTGGTTGAATTTACATTGAGTTTCTCTGCCACTGCTGCTGCATCATGTTCTCGTCGGTGTGCTCCGCCCACTGGGACTGCCTTTACGTCAGCGCCACCTAACAAGTTAAGCTAGCATTCGCGGGAATGCGTTGCCTATGAATACGAGATGAAATATACAACAGAATGACAAAGTAAAACCAGAATTAAAGAATGGACGGAACGTGTGGCTGGGGATGACACCAAAATTTTTCGTTGGTACAGCAAATTAGTGATGGCAAACTCAAAACACTGTTCCTGAACTTTTTGAAACCTTTGAAACACCCGCTGCTTCAGAACACATGCTGCGAGCGAGCTCAGGACGGCACAGGGAAAACGAGGTGCACACACTCTATCCTTATCTCTTGGTATTTCGGAGTGATTCTTTCTGTGCTTGGACCATAGCTTGCATCGAGCCTGCACCAGGCTGCCTCAAGCCACGCGCAAAGTGGCAGAGGCTGTCTGCTTTTAACACGCTCCGTTCAAGTAAACACACAACTGCTGAGATTTACACAATTATTACTTTAAAAATGCTTCTGTATCACTTCAATCTGTATTTCACACTATTATGTAAACTTTGCAATTAATCTGCAGTTCATATGCATGCCAAACTGTGGGGGGCAGTCCGTACGGATAAACTATGGTCCATTTCACCATTACTGAAGGGTACTTTCAGTTTTAGTTCAGGGTTCAAGGGATTATCAAAAATAATGCATTAACCATTTAGGAGTTGCAGCCACTTTTAT
>OMMV01174544.1:0-12764 GCA_900302635.1 Chatrabus melanurus | reverse complement strand
CAAAACCTCAAACCAGATGGTGTATACTTGGACACAGCTGGGCGTTCTAAAAGGACAGTGACGCCAAACACGCATCAAAGCTGGTTGTAGAATGAATAAAGCAGGCTAACATCAAGCTTTTGGAAAAAGCTTTTTAAAGTCCAGGGCCGGTATTTATCGAGCTTCTCAAAGTGCCATTTTAGTCTTAAGTGCTGAGAATTCATGAAGTCAAACTGAAGTATAAACGCTAGTTATCAAATTTCTCAAAGCTAAGAATCACTCTTACTATTATTTAAGAGCGCTCGGGAGGTCTCAAGTGGTTAGGAGTTGCCAGTAGGGGGCTGTGAGGGCAGTAAGGAGACAGAGACGTGCGAGGATCTTCCGGGAAAGAAAGAATGTGTTGGAAACGTTTGACGACGCGCAGCTAATCAAACGGTATCGTTTCGACAGAGCGGGTATAATCTATGTGACTGACTTGGTGAGGGGCGTCATCTCACCGCTCACGTTACGCAGTGATGCGATCACAGCTGAAATGAAAGTGGTGACGACGCAGCGCTTCCATGCCACAGGAAAAATGCAGCAATGCAGCGCTGAAGATGTGGGACCATCACAACCATCAATAAGCCGGACTGTCATGAATGACAGCGGGCGCACTGTGACCGATAACTATTGCACTGACTGCTCTGACCGAGCCCGACCTGAATGCCGTATAATGTCGGACTATTTGTGAGCGCACCGGGTTAAAAGTGGGACTACGATGCTCGATAACTAACTTTTAAGTGCAACTTTGAGCCCAGAATTTTTTGGGACTGAAGTTAATTCTTAGTAGTAATTCTGAGAAGCTTGATAAATACCGGCCCTGACCTCAACCTTACCAAAAAAGATCTGGACTGTGTTAAAGTCGGATCAGTGGCAGGAAACCAACAAATTTAATAAAACTCTCATCAATCGAGTGGTCAAACATCAGAATTCTGCAAGAAGCTTGTTGACTGAGTGCCACAGGTAGTCTAGTAGCCAGAAGGGGCTCACGAATAACCCCCTCAAACGTTGTGGAAACCTACTTTTATACATTGCTAAATGTGTCGAGTTAACAAAAAAATTCAAGATAGCTGCCAAACAAACCCCATGGGACATTTGTTGGCGATGTTAACATTTTTTGTCCTCTAGACACATTTAGCAATGTAAAAGAGTAGGTTTGAGGGGGGTGCTGGTGAACCCCTTGTGGCTGCTGGACCAAAGTGTCTGGTCAAATGAAACTTGCTGTGGGACATTCACTGGCATTCCTCTTCAACACTGAGCGTATGTAGGACAGCTCGAGAGGCATAAACGACACACCCACAATTAATGTACATTCCAAAAGAAAGAAAGAAAATAAACTCCTGCTCTTAATAAGTATCCTTTTAAAATGCAGATGTTTGGATTTTTTTCCTATTGATGTCATATTTTGCAGTTCATGTGATTTACTGCGTTTAACTAAAACACCATTTCCTCAAATTGTGGCGCCTTGTGTTCTGTAGTCATTAGGCGTGCTGTATGTATATTTCTGACCCTGTGTTGATCGTAGAAAACCCAAAATAAATCTTGTGCATCAAATTCCTTCGTTTCCCTGTTAAACCGTGTATGTTGTACAATCATTCTGCCTCAGAAAAGGAAGAGAAATCACAGAAACCCACTGTCGCCGTGACGCCCACGTCCATCACGCGGGCCCGGAAACGTCTGATCAACTGTACATTTTGTAAACTATACCACTGTTTACTAATATACAGTGCAGCCTTCAAGTTGGATAATTTAGTAGTTTCTGTACATTTCAAGTTTCCAACCTGCCTCTTAACCGGCACGTTAGCATTAGTGTCCACTGTACAAAATATGGAAAACGTATGAACAGCGCCACACGGTGACGTCACCCTGTGTCGGCGTTTGATGCATATATGACATTGGGTATGCGAGCGAGGGATCGGATACAGACTCGTGCTGCAGCAGACGGCGTGTGCCGTGTTCTGGGCCTCTGGAGAAGACCTGAGTGAACGCATTCAGACCCGGTGCGTCCTCCGGATCGGCTGTTAAGACGTTGCGGCGTTTCGAAAAGCTGACGCGGAGCTCGACTAAGGCATCTCAACAAAACACGACTGCAGTTAGAGCCCCGCAAGTCGGAAAGCCGGGAAAACACACACACACAGACACACACACCGAGTCCTCATGACAGACGACAAACTCACGTTTGACCTTTCACCCCTCCATCAGGGACGTGTTTTTCTTTCTTCATCTTTTTGTCATTAGCAGCGTAACTCAAACATAATGAACTCTGGCGCTGACCAGAGTTACAAACCATTAGGGGCAGAGCAAGGAAACGTTGATGCATTCATTTATTTACCAGATGCCATAATAGAAATGCTTTTCAGAGAACTTGCTATAAAGGTTGGGCCTGTCCAACATTTCAGGGCAGAACCAGGTAAAGGGGCGGAGCAAAATAAAATTGTGTTCTAACAGATTTTACGCTGCTTTTTGATGGTATACACAATACATTAGAATTGGGTCCACATAAAGGGGAAGAGCTAAGAAACTGTAAAAGAATGAGACTATGGCTGATGCCTACGCTCTCATCAGTGCCATTTCAGTTTATAGCTTCCTGCTGTTGTGGCTCTACATCAGGTATATGAAAGAAAACGGCTACCGTAGGCTCATTTCTCCCATGTGCCTTCTGGCAAACTCTATCTGAAACCTAATGTCTTACTTTTTGAAAACCCTTCTCTGTGCCACCCCACCATGAAGCTGTAGAACTGGTGATGCAACACACAAAAGTTGCACTATGCAGTTTCTCCAACCACAACCACAGAAGCCTATGACTGCTTCAGAGTTGTCTGGGTATCTTGGTGCCTTCCCTCACTAGTCTCCTTTCAGCATGGTCACTTAATTTTTGAGAACTGCCTACTTGACACAGATTTCCCAAACAGCACCACACTGTTTGTATTTCTTAATGACTGATGTAACGGCCCGTTCACACTATGACATGAAGTGGCCGATGTAGCACAGTCTGAAAAATCTTGTAAACCGCCGGAGGAGGCTCGCTCCAGGGGTCTAAATTTCCTGTCTTCAACGCAGGTGGACGTAGCTCAGCAGACGGCAACATTGTACTGGTGGAGCTCGATGTTTGGCGACAGTCCATTGACTTACTATAGGACACAGTTCAACTTTCGCTGTCGGAGGGCGGGCCCCCCGGGTAGCACACTCCGCGGAGCAGGAGCGTAGCTAGGGGGAGCTGATCGTTTGAATATCAGCTCAACATTGGCAACGTCACGTGACGTAGCCTATAGAAACTTCAACGTAATGCTGCGATTCTGGCACTTGCTACTGGTGCTTCGCCGAGACAGGTTCGAAATATTTCTTCACATTTCTGGCTTCACAGTTTGGGCGACGATGTGTAAAGTTGTCAAATGTCCAAGCGTTCCATGAGATGACATTACTGTGCTACAACTGCGTTCTGGCTGTTACTGGTCTGCTAGTTCTCTGCTGATCTGCGGTGAACTACGTCGGGCTGCGTCCAGTCAAGCCTCTGACGTTGGCCGGCGGAGGCAAACGGAGCACTAGCGGCGTACTAGCAGAGGTAACATAGTGGTAGCGGAGCTCAACTCTGGCCGGCGCTTTAGCATGAATGTCGAAGATTTTAAGCATGTTGAAAATGTTTCCTGGACCATGAACATCAGCGTTTGCCCGACTGACGTCGACTTAGCTCCTGCGGAGTCTGACGGACCTCGGCGCTGATCGGCGTTAATATATCCATCCCCTGATTTGTCTCAAGAAAACTGGCTGTAAAAGTGATGATTTGTCCAATTACATATGAGCTCTGGAAACTGAGGGACTGTATAAACGTGTCTGTAATTCCTAAATGGTTCATGTGTGATATTTGAATTAAACCTGAAAGTCTACACTACAAGAACATCTGGACTGTTTCACTTCACAGAGGCAAGATTGCAGCAAAAAAGAAAAGAAAAGTCAATGTCCAAATATTTATGGACCTGAATATAGCTGCATGTTTAAAGGGGTCACATATGATACATCTGCATACGTCACAGATGCACTAAATATTTAGCTTCTAGCTGCAGAATGTCTACATGCACAGATACTTCCAGGACTCTGAGGATGCTTGAGGTTAAATGAGGTCACATTTGTCATTTTGCACATTATGACTTCTTTAAAAAAAAAAAAACCCCAAAAAAACCCATCTTTTTCATGGTGTGACATCAGTTCTGTGTGTAACGTTACAGAATTCCCACTTTTTTTTAAATTCCAAACTCAATGCACTGACGGACGGACGCTCTCCGCCAAAAGAAAGGCGCCGTCCATCTTTACCGCGTAGGAGAATAAGTTGCGACTGTAGCTGCAGAAAGCTGCACGTTCTGCAGTCATCGAAAAGAATGGAACCGTTTTCTATCAGCTGCACGTTCTGCAGTCATCGAAAAGAATGGAACCGTTTTCTATCAGCTGCACAACCTCAACATGTTAATGCAGCATCTGAGACAATAAACAAGCCAACGGTGAAATAAGCACAGTCACCAAATACAAGCAGATCACATGATTGAAACCTTCTCCTGGTCTTTGTCTTCTGAGGCGTTCATGCTCACGGGGTTTTCACATTTACACAACGGCCTTTTCAGACAACTTTCCACAAACAACGAGACATGGACACTGCAGCGAATCATCAGAGGAATCGGTCCACAAAATAATACTTCATTTTTGTAAACGCAAACAAACCAACAATCAGTTTCTCCCAAAAAAAAGCCGGCGCCAAAAAGAGCCACTGGAATATTAAACTGAAGAAAGGGATCACGTTTTTTTTTTAAAAATATATTTTTTGGGCATTTATTCAGCCTCTATTGCAGAGACAGTGAGAGAGAGACAGGAAACAGGGAATCCAAGAAGGGGAGAGACACGCAGCAAATGTCGCCCAGGTCAGGACTCGAACCTGGGGACGCTGCAGACCGCACTCTGCGGCATGTGGCACGCGCCCCAACCCCTCAGCCACGAGCGCCCCCACGGATCACATGTTTTAAAGTAAACAAACACATGACACTAATAAAACAAACAAACAGGAATTAAAGCTGAGCACCTTAGTACATTCACAGCTCCACAGACTCCGCCTCTTTTAGTGTGTTAGTGGATTTACAGACACCAAAGGCACGAGAAAGGTCGAGCTGCAGTACGTGCGCAGCTCTGCCAAGCTTGTAACTAACCCCAACTTGAAAATGTACTATTTTTGGTCTAACTTTGCAATTGGGACGCGATTCCGCGGTTATGTTTCAGGAAGGTGCGTGCTCTGCCCGGACCGCGCGCGCGCTGCCCGAACCACACGTGCGCGCTGCCCGAACCACACGTGCGCGCTGCCTTACTGCAGCTAGACACTCTAGAGAGGCACTCATGGGTACCTGTGACCATGTGATCCGAGCAGCAGTCGTACGGAGTGTTTAATAAAACTGTTCAAAAATGCAAAATGTCCCGAGTCAGTAACGTGTTAGTCTGCGATCCAGCTTATAAAATTCTCAACAGCAATAAATCCACGTCGGCTCCTCTGTTCTTGCGGCGCAGTCGCACTATGACCTTTACCCCAGCGGTTGGTGATCGCAGGGAAATGTAGAGGAAATTGGCCAAACGTCAGCAAAAATTCCCGGATTTTGGTATCGAACCTCAACTCAGCACGGCGTTCCACAACGTGGTGCTAGTGGAGGCCAGCAGAGGCGGGCGTTAGCCAGCACGCCATTAGAACAAGAGGGACCTTTGCCAACCTGGCAACGTGCGGGAGAGGGGGGGTCGACACGCCACTGTCCAGTGATTCAGAGCAGGCAGGGCGAAGCAGCACCCAAACGTTAGCCAGCGTGGACGATCGCACCAGTAACCTCGGCTAGCAGATGCTAACGTAGGGAACTTGGTCATAGCGGAGATCAACTTTCTCTACCGGTCTCCAACATAGCCAGAGGTACGTCAGCCACCGCCGACGAATTTTAAACATGCTGAAACATTTTGGACGCGGTTGCTGTTCTTCGCCAGAGGACGGCAGAGCCCAGCGGCGCCAAGTGGATGCTAATGGAGGCTTGTGGACACAGACGTTTGCAAGTAAGTTAGTCTAGTTTGGCCCAAACACCTAGGTGTGACTGCGCCTTTACGGTTTAGCACCGCGGCTGCCTGACGCCACGTGTGGGAAGCACCACGAGTAAATAAAAATATAAACAGCTTGTGTGCAGCGTTACAGCAACACAAAACAGTTTAACCGCCTCTGTTCCGCTTCATCAGACACGATTTTTCTAAACCAGTCAGTTTTTAACGACAGTTGTGGAAAACGTGATGATGCGGCCTTCACTCAGCATGCATGTTTTTGGACAAAAACGGTAAAAATCTGTGCCGTTACTCAGCTCAGTGCTAAACAACATTAATAGTGTCGTGTTGTTCGTGAACGATCAGACTCTTTTCAACGGCTCTGTTGTACGAACAAAGGGACTCGAGTCCTACTAGGGACTTATCAGTGTGCTAAAATATCACTGCCCACCTCCCCTTATGTGAGCACGAGCGGCCGCTCTGTGAGAGATAGAGAGAGAGCGGGAGAGGGGAGGCTGCTGCAAGTCTACGGGCTCACACCGGCGGCCTACGGGCTCACGCCATCACTCTACGGGCTCACGCCGTCACTCTACGGGCTCACGCCGTCACTCTACGGGCTCACGCCGTCACTCTACGGGCTCACGCTCTTAGGGTGTACTCACACTAGGCCCTCTGAACCGTAGCCGAGCGCGTTACGCCCCCAAAGTCCAGTTTGTTTGACGAGTGTGAGCGCTCTGGGCTGTGGCCGGCCCGTTGGCGCGTGTTTGGCCTGACTTGCAGAGGTGGCCTGGGACACGGCCCAGCTGGACTTGGCCTCATGTAGTGCGATCACAAACAACGCCGGAGCACGGAACTCTGATGTCACATCACTGACGCGACCGCTCAATTTAACAGTTACTACTAATATTATTATTACTATACTTTGATAATACAGTCTCCAGTTCATTCAACACCACTTGGGTTAAAAACAGGTTTGGTGTTTCAAAGCTGCAAAGTATTTCCTCATCATCTGCTGCCTCCATAAAAATCTTGTCTATGCAGTATGATTGAATGATAAATCCCTTTTTGCATAATTTATTCGGACAGGACGGGCTTTATATGGGGAGGTGGGGTGAAGTATTTACAGTATTCCCATGCCTTCTATCGTCTGTCTGTCCACCGAGTGTCTTGCTGTGTAACCCAGGTGGACTTGAACTTCAGCTGTCAGACTGAGGACCTGACATTCTCCTTTAGAATTTTCTCACAGGTTCGCGGTTCTATTGGTTTTGGTGAGTCGCTGTGAAGCAGCAAAACATCCTCACACCAACACACTGCAGCGTTTGACCGCTGCCAGAATGTACTTTTTAGGAATGCTGTTGGCTTCACATCAGTTGTCACAGAGTGCGTCTTCCACAGTGGTCCACTTCCACATCAGACGCTACTTTAGTCTCTTGGTGGACTCCTAGCCGACTTCATCTGAGACGAGTGACGTCTACACTTCCTTTGATGCTTCGAAGCATTCTTTTGGAATGTTTTGGTGGCATTAGTGTGTTCCTGGTGGAATTCCTCGAGGCCAGCCATTCCTTGGACGACTCAACAGCATTCCAAGTTTTCTGCATTTGTTGATTATTGGCTCTCACTGTGACCCAATGGGGAACCAGAACATATTTCAATACCGTTTCCATCTCTTTTAGAATCTTTTAGCCCGTTTAATTTTGAAGTGATCTTCAGATTCACACGGGGAGCAGTAATCATGCCTGGATGTGTTTAATATGACATCAGCCAGTCATCGATTAAACCGGGTTAATTGTTGACTCCAGCTGGCGTCGGATGACTTTGTTACCTTCAGTGAGTGAAATGATCATTTAAAAGCTGCATCTTGTGTTTAGTCAAGTTGTTTTGTATTAAATCATTCAAAAATATGAGAAACGTCATGAAACACATTTGGTAGCGAGATAAAGATGTTTTCACAGCACTACCTGTAGATCTTACATCAGCGTTTATTGGAGTGCTTTGGAATGTTGGCATCTTCCAGCAGGGATTCATGGAAAATGTGGGATGCCTTTGTTCAGCACTTCAATAAAGGATTCTTCATTCACAGAAGTACTGCTCCTGCCACAAATCTAACATTATTCAAGTGACGCAACACGAACGCATCACCAGGGCCCAAAACCAACATGTTCCTCAATGTAAACCTTTGGAAAACTACATTAAGTTAACAGGGAATTCTCAAGCAGGGCTGAATAACAAAAACTATATTTTAAATAAAACTACATTTAAAATAACAACAACCAAATCCATGTTTCCTCCAGACACATCTTCATTCCCACGACCTGACATTGGTCCTTTAAACCTTCAGATTATCATCATTTGATTTACCTTGATTTTTGCAAAAATCAGTTGCTTGTTTCTTAGAACCCAACACCGGCCTCTATCCAGGCTTCAGACAATGACCTTTGGTTCTTCTTCTCTTCTGTTCCCCATCATCCTCACTTTGACTGGACCCCCAGCGTGATCTTGAGGTGTTCATAAACTACGTAGCTGATGCTGACGGATGGAATGACCTTCATGAAATTCGGTGCCAGGCCTCGATAGAGTCCCATCGCGCCTTCAGCCCTGACAATGTGCCTGAACAGGCCCGTCATGGTCATCTGAGGGCCTCCCTGCTGGGTAGCTGAAGAAAAGAATGAGAATACAGACTGATTAAAAACAATGCACCGAGATGTGTGGCTTTCTGGAGGATGAGAATGACTCATTTTATGATGAACTGGCAAAATCTTTTGAAAATGAAAGTCAACCGTATTTGTCAACTCTGCTATACGTACAGGACATGCAGAGTATTGAGATGGTTTCTCTCAGACCCACGGTGGAATAAAATGTAAAAAAGTGCAGCATATGAAAAGTACAAAAAACTACAAGCATATACAAAATGGGGGCTAAAAGGCACATGAAGGTTTTACAACCCCAAATCAGAAAAAATTGGGACGATATGGAAAATGCAAATAAATAAAAAACACAGTGATCCTTACATTTACTCTGACTTCTGTTTCATTGCAGACCATAAAAACACAAGATATTTCATGTTTTCTGTGGTCAACTTCATTTCATTTGTTAACATGCATCGAATGCTGCATTTAAGGCATGAAACATTCCAAAAAAAGTTGAGACAGGAGCAATTTAGTCTAAAAATAAGGATTAAATCATCAGTTTTATAGCCAGTTTTCTTGAGACAAGTCAGGGGACGGATACATGAACATTTCCAAGTGACTGACTACATCTCGGACTTAATTTACATCAACCATTAAGAAATACAAACAGTATGTATGGTACTGTGTGGTAAATCTGTCTGGAGCAAGCGGTTCTCAAAAACTGAGTGACTGTGCTAGAAGCAGACTAGTGAGGGAAGCCACCAAGGCACCCAGACAACTCTGAAGGAGCTGCGGCTGGTAGCTCATGGAGCGGCGAATGCAGATGAAAATCAGGGTTCACCTCTGTCATGAGCGACATTGTTTTGTCAGGAAGAAGCCCGGTAACTTTGCATAGTGTAATTTTTATCTTTTGCACAACTAGTTATATAACTTCATGGTGGAGTGGAACAGAGAAGGATTTTCAAAGTGGAATACAGATCAAATCTCGGTTTGAGTCTCCCATGTGCCGCCTGGCGAACTGTAGCTGAAATGTCACATCTTTATAAAAAAAAGAAAGAAAAAAAAAGTATTTGTTCCACGCCACCATAAAGCTGTGTAGCCCAAGTATAGAGAGCGGAGCTGCACCCTCGTGGCCCACAGTAAGCGGTGTGTCTGTAGACTCCCAGGGACCAGCTGCTTGCCATAGCATGCCCGTCGTTAAAATATGGCTTACTGTTGTGACTGAAGCTTTTTGAGATGCCGTTTCATTCAATTCAATTTATTTATCCAGCGGCAAACCACAGCAACAGTCGCGCCAAGACGCTACCCGCGTACAGTCTAACCGTAGCCACCCCCTGAGGAAGGACGCTGGTAACGGTGGTCAGGAAAAACTCCCTGAGGAATTTTTTATTATAGGAAAAAACCTCAAGCAGACCGGACTCAGTGAGGTGACCATCTGCTTTTTAACAATAAGAAAATAAATAAAACAAAGCACAATAAAGAGCTGTTACACATGCAAAGACAGAAACGTTGCATGTTGTACCTTGTGCCTGCATTCGAGTCCTGACCAGGGCTAGCGGATAGCTGGCCAGCTGGCCGCATGTGCTGGAAGTCGTGCCACAAGCCAGAAGCACAAACACTCCTGGATTTGCGCTGTCTGTGGCGAAACGCTGCAGCCACGAATTCTTCAGAGTCTGACATAAGAGACGAGAGCAAGTCAGACCGAGATCAAATCAAATTAGATCTAAAAAAACAAACAAACCCAAGTACAAGATAATAAGAGCAGACCTCATAGACAGCCAGGTCAATGCCAGCATAGGGGATGATGCCCAGCATGTTGGGAACGTAGCCCTTGTAAAAAGCAGTCGGGCCCTCCTTCTTGAAGATATGTTTCGCACAATCCACGATGCCCGAGTACTGACCGGTCTTCCTCAGAGCTAATCGTGTCTTCAAGACCTGAGGCAACAAAGACAGGTGATGCAACAGACATAATTATCTTTCATTTATGAGTCACAGAAACTCTTTATAGTCCTCGAGCCAGAGGTTTGATCAATCTCATTTTGAGGGACTAAATGTGGTGCTGATTCTTCAGTAGTTATGCAGCCGTAGTTAAGGAAAATGAATGTGTGACAGCATTGCATCCATGGTTGTTTTCTAGCATTATATAGCATTGTCATTATCAATATGCAGGGCAGATAAATAGATTTTATTATTCTCACCTATATGATCAGGTTTAGATTTTAGAAGATATTTTTAGTAATTTTGCCTATGTTTTTGTGTATTTTTGCAACTTAGGGGTAAAGAAATCATCATAGAAACTACCATACTAACCCCAGCACCTTCATTTGGATATCACTGTAAAGAGAAAAGAGTGGAAAACACTTCCATATGTATTATGGCTACTGAGCTTCAACGGTTCAGGCACCACAATTAAGATATGGGGATTAGCTAAAAAATAAATACCAAAAGAAAAAAAAAAAAAGTATTTTTCGAAAAAAAAAAAAAAAAAAAAAGTTGATCCCCCCCAATATCATTGACACTAGACTAACTATCCATCCATGGTACTTTAATTGGCCCCAAAGTGGATTTCCGTGCCCAGTGAGGAGCAGGTAGGGGGGAATTCTTTCATCCCACAACCAATCAGACATCAGCCCCATTTCACAAACGTTTTACAGAGGCAGGGTTATAAAACGGGTGAAAAGATAAGGAAAAGGACCATGGATGCAATGTTATCACATATTTTCCTTAACTAGGGATGTATAGCTACTGGAGAATCATAATGAAATTTCATCCCTCAAAATGAGACTGGTGGCCAAAATTTGGGGGTCTGGCTCAAGGACTATTAGTAGTAAAGAGACATTAACATCTAATTACCATGTGTTCTCTTTCAGGGATGCTTGTTATGACCCTCATTTATATAAATACACTTTGTGACGGTCTGTGACTCAGCAGGTGAATGTCTGTATTCCTTCAGATTAGAGTTCATAGTACAGTTTAGCAAGAGTTAAACACCAAGTGAAAACAATCAGTGACATGACAAAATGAAGCCACTTTGATTTTTAAGATATGCAAACAATGACAAATAACAACATTGCTGGACAGTTACCGTATTGGCCCGAATATAAGACGGCCCTGATTACAAG
This sequence comes from Chatrabus melanurus, assembly GCA_900302635.1. Classification (NCBI taxonomy): domain Eukaryota; kingdom Metazoa; phylum Chordata; class Actinopteri; order Batrachoidiformes; family Batrachoididae; genus Chatrabus; species Chatrabus melanurus. Next base: position 952 of record OMMV01174544.1, on the reverse strand, counting down.
ACAGAGTTTTGGAAAAATAAATACTTTCTTAAGACCAAATCTTTAAAAAAAAAAAGAAAAAAAAAAAAGCTTTTATTTGAAAATAACACTAATAAAAGCACATCGAGTGTAAAATGACTGACTTTCCTCAGATCATGTCAGTCAATCAATTCCTCACAAGTCGTACTTTTTGTCATGGTTCACTTTTCTGCCGTTTTATTCTGACCTCTGGATTACACGATTTCTAGTGCTATGTCCCGCGTATTATTATTCCATGTTGTTTCATTGCCTCCTAGTGATATTCTCTTACATGTTAGTTCTCCCGTGTTACATTATCTCATGTGCTTTTACTTTGACATCTCTTCCGTGTTCTCTCTGTGTAGCTTTACTTCCTGTTCACTGGTTTCCAGGTTCACGTGTTTCTGCACTTCCATGATTGATTGTTTGTTGGCCTTTATGACCTCTCACAGTGTGTTACCTCCTCGGCAGATTGTCTAGCTTCACGCCTGCTGTCTCGCTGTGTTTCCCAGTGTTTCCCTCTGTGTTACCGACCCACGCTGCCACTCCGTGTTTCCTAGGCCTTGCCTGCTAATCTAGTCAGGCTGCATAGCAGAGTGAGAGCGACTCTGCATAAAAGCTTGACATTTCTCCCACAGTTAGTACATGCCATCTATAATAGAACGCTGTAAAGATGTCTGTCTGTTTGTATGTCCGCCTTATTTCTTGGCTGCTGCTGGGTAGATTTCCATGAAACTTTCCACGCATAATCAGGGACCCATGCAGATGTCATTTCTTTGAAAAAAAATTGACCTCTCAAGAGAGACCTCTCTGTGGGGAGACCCCCTCTCTTTTGAGGCAGGTGCTGTGTGTTTCCGCTCCACTGTGTACTCTTCTTCTGCGCTTCACAGACACGTTCACAGTGACAGGACATGGTGCTGCTTCTTCCCGCTGGCCGTTAATGTTACTGCGCCAT
>OMMV01174543.1:0-21983 GCA_900302635.1 Chatrabus melanurus | reverse complement strand
TCACAAGTTTTTAATAAGAAATTGTGTGACATGGTTCACAAAGATTTAAGTATATCTTGTCTAAGCGGGCGGCAGGAAGGAAACAGAGACGTTTAAAGACATGTGCAACTGCAGCAGCACATCAGCGATGTAGAACTGAGAATTGTGGTTTAAATTTGTTGAAAGCGGTTTTGCTTAAATGAGCCTGCTGTTCACCGTGGTGTCATAGATGCTCGCTGTTGGAACTGTTGGCGCCACATTTTACCGCTGCACAACAAGCTTTTTTTTTGTGACCGCTGAAGTGAAGTGGTCAACAAAAGGTCCAGAAAATAGTTGGACGATATATGCCAATACAGTCCAGATTAACGACATAACGTTGAAATGTCTTCAAATGTCAGGAAGTGGCTCTTAATCCTGCTCATTGGGATCCACAGCACTGCATATTTTCCATTTCTCCCTGCGCTGCCCAGAACTCATTATAAAAATTGTGGGGCTTGAAGTAATTGAGAGCTGTTGATTGGCTGAACATGTAGTCCCAATAAAAGCAGGATTAAGAACCACCGGTTTTAAGGTTTACTACTAATATCATAAACGGTGTCAACAAACACTAATCAGAAGTTCCAAGTGTTTGCATTTCTGCTATGACTGGATCGGAGGGTGGCCCCTCTGCCAGACTCGTTCAGTTTCATTGAGATAGCTGCTGGTTTTGAAGCTCCTCACATGAAACTCATTAGGGTGTTGGCAAACAAGGGATGGCCTGCATCATGGATTTACAGCGGTGGGACTCTAAGGAGTTTTTGAGGTTCCCCATCCTAAACTTTGTTAATCCAGGTAATTATCACAAAAAAATTTACTACCACAATATATAATACATGCATCCAACTAGCTCGGCTGAGTGGAGGGTTTCATTTTGTGAGTTTGCTGACGGATCTTGAGGTGGTACTTATATATTTATCTGAAGATTGGTAAGCATTTAGCAGCTTCCTGCCTTGAGGCCACCCACTGTCCAGCTGCTTTGCCGCCTGCTTGGCTAGCAGAGCAAGTTTGACTTGCCCAAACAATATTTTTCTTTGTTTATAGTCAACACAGGCTTAACAGAGCCTCTCTTCCTTAAATCCTTGAATCCTTGAGTCTTTGAATCCTTGAAGTTGTATCTACGCACTGATACGGTCTCTCTTTTTCATAGCTTTAACTTGCTAGATAATATTATTACCACATACTTACCTGAGGGATGTGTTGGACGAAAGGTTAAAGAACCAGAGGGTTGTTAGGCTGATCACCTGAAAGTCTGGGTGGGAAAGGTGAAAGGTCAGCACTTGTCCCACCCTCATTACCATTGTGATTGTGCCCTTGATCAAGGCTGATAATCCACAACTGTTCCAACAGATGAAGGTGGTTGAACCAGATATCGTCCAGGTGTGAGTATGAACAGGATGTGCCTGACAAAAAAGAGCAACTTCGCCTCCAAAATAAAGGCTAAAAATAAAAGCAACTGCTAGTTGTAGCTTTTGGCTGAATGTGTTACAGAAAAATCATTAAATGGATTTCAAGGCTCAACATTAATGTTGGCTCGATGGCCTGTGGCCACAAAAATGTACTCTTTGGCCACCAAATATCCTATGTAGGCGGCCCCATGTGGTAATTGTAATTACGTCTCTGATTTAGTACATTCATTAAGCAAAACAATTGTTTTTTTTGAATGGATGGAGTGCGTCAAAGTTCACCAGATCTTAGTTTATCTTCATTACAAGCTCTTTTAATTTGTTGAGTTACCAGTAGATAGCATTTATTGTTTCTGAGATATCGTTAACAAACTGGAGGGGATGGACTAATTTATCTATCTATCAATCATCTATCTTTCTATTCACTGCATTTTAGAGGGTACATGCCTTGGCTTAAACCATCGGACTACATTTGCATTTTGGCCACCAAATTTTGGGGCTTGGTGGCCCATGGAGCCAGTGCTTAAAAAGATTAGTTTATCCCTAGATTTGTGTATTTGTTTTTTTTAGTCTGAGCTCATGTTTGACCGTGATGTGCAAAATGCCCATCGCTTCGGTGTTTGGATGTCAGAAAAAAGTGTCTTTGAATGAGGCGTAGAAAAAAGAAAAGAAAATACGAGAGGACTACAGTGGATTATGTGTTTGGGTTGAGGCCGCATTGTTTTCTCCCACCAGGGAATAGGGAAACGTGGTTGTACAAAGGCAAACGCTGCGACGTTCTCTCTCCTTACAGTCTTTCCTCTTTCTCATCCCCCGCTCTGCATTTCCCTCGCCATTCTTTTCCAATCCTCATCTCTCTCTTCCCTCTAAGTGGAGCTGATAGGGGATGGCGGAGTTGAGTGGTACCAGGGGAATGGTCCTGCAGAAATGCTTTTAGTGCTTTCTTCAGTCTTGTCTGATAAGCCCCGCTCTTCTCTGGCTGTAGTCGGAGAGCGTTGTTTCGCAGCATTTTAAAAACTCTTTATCTCTCTCTATGTCGTAATACCTCACGTACTTTTATAAGTCTCCTATTATGCACGCCTCTGAATCAAAACTTTCCTTCTTTTCTTGGCTTCTTCTTTTCTAGCTACATCTCTTTCCTTATAGTTTTTTCGTTCGTGTTGCTTTTTGTCTTTTTTTTTTTCTCTACGGGTTTTCCTGTTTTTAACCACCAAAGACATTTTTGCTCGTACCAAAAATGGACATACTGTTCAAAATGGTGGCAGATATCAAGCTAGCTAGCCATACGATATGATTTTAGAAAGCTCTGTTCTACTGGAGTGTAAGCTGTTTCGAAAGCAGATTAATATTGACAGTTGGTTGTTGGAAAAGATTGTGTAGTGGGAATAACCGTCTTTCATCTAATTTTAAACTTATTATCTGGGTAATGACTGCACTAACTAGTAAACTAGCTTACCTAGCCATAGTCTCTAAATGGCTCACCAAACCACCTAGCTTAGCCAGTTAGCAAGTAATTGATAACAACTGACTTGTTTGTGAGGAAGTAATGTAATGCACCAATATATTTTTAGGCTCTTGCCCAGATCTTGACTGTATATGTCGTTTTCTCATTCCTGTTCCTCTTTGTCGTTTTTCACGGTTTTCCTGTTTTACCACCAAAGACATTTTTGCTCGTACCCAAGATGGAAGTAGTGTTCAAAATGGCGACAGATATCAAGCTAGCTAGCCATACCACATAACTTTAGAAAGTTCTGTTCTACCGGAATGTAAACTGTTTCAAAAGCAGATTAATATTTACAGTCAGTTGTAAGAAAAGATTGTGTAGTGTGAATAAACTTCTGCAGTGGCTCAACCAACCAGGGGATGGGGTCATTATTCCGAAGGTCCTTTGGTCCAAAAATAGGGATAGGGTTAGTTAGTTACTTTTAAGGGACCCACCCGCTTTGAAGTATGCTAAAATGAGACCAAAAACATGGCAAACCCCCTAATGTAATAAACATTTAATAATAAATATTTATTGTACATTTTTGGGTTTTGGGGGCTTGCCCCCCAATTTTACAAATAAAATCCTTACTTGTTGGGTATTTTATAAATATAATACATATTTCTGCCTATAGGACGGGTCCTTTAAAAGTAACTCTATTTTGCTGCATTTTACTAAGTTTGAACTGCATGGGCCTTCGGACCAATGGGCCTTCGGACCAATGGGCCTTCGGACCAATGACTAGTCACCACCAAACCACCTAATTTAGCAAGTAGCTGACAACAACTGACTTGTTTGTGAGTAAGTAATGTAGTCTACCAATATGTTTTCAGGCTCCTACCCAGACAATGATTGCACCAAACAACTTAATCTTTTTTGTGTCTGATGGTTACTTTAATGCTGACAAAATGATAGCTGGTAGCTGTGATAGGACCTGCAAAAAGTGAGTTCCCCAAGTTTCCAGCCCATTATGCTAGGCCACATAAAGAAATATTGGCGTGTCATTTTCCAGTGTGATAATCCAACCCCATCATCCCATGCAAAGTCTGAATTTGCATCTCTAGTCAGCCACCTACACTAGCTCCGTTTTATGTTCGTCAGCAAGATTTATTAACACACAGTCATTTATTTTATTCATAATGTGCGGTCTGTGAAGCCTTGACATTGTTCGAGAAAGACATTAGCAATGCATATCGTGCCCATGATATCTGTGAATGGTCAGCCCACATAAGCACTCCTGTGACTGGAGCTTGTCAGAGTAAAGGTCACACCAAGTCAGATGTTAAAGGTCACACACACAGTCAACGCAAGCACATTCCCTGGATGATTTCATGCTGGGAATTCTTGTGGGATTTTCCTTGAAATACGAATTCTCCAACTCTTGTTCTGATCCTTTGTCCACTTTGTGTCTCGCTACACCTTGTGCGACTGCTGACAATGGTTTGCACACAAGTTCCCGAAAGGTTAACTTATCCGGCTGATAGGTGGGATGCTGGTATTCACTTCCTTGTTCTTTTCCTCCTCCATTCATTCCTCCTTCCAGCCTTGTCTTCACTCATTCATTACGAAATATTAACTCATGATGAAGAATAGTGTTCGGAATAATAAAAATGTAATCATTTTATTTGTACAGCACTTTTAGGGGCAATTCTGGGATTAGCCTTCATCCACATGCCACATTTGGCGGCCACAGGAACAAACAGTTGGGGAACTAACAGACAAGCATTGCTCAAATTACAGTATGATTTGCTAAAAGTCGAGCAGCTCCACTTTCAACACTTTGAAGATGATTACAGTATTGAATTCTGGAAGAAACAAATGTATGAAGCAGTTTCTTTTGGACAAGATGGGCTGAATCTTTGCAATATTACGCAAATAAAAGAAGGCACTCTTGGTAATTTCTCTAATATGCAGATCAAAGGACAAGGTTTGGTTTTAAACGGCTTCTTTGTTACTTTGTTGAGAGTGCGTTCAGTATTCACTGCAAGGCTTTAGAAGAAATGATTGCAGTGCACAGCTCAGGCATGTATCATGAACTCATTGGGATTCACTCCTGCTTCCTCTCCTACACTCTTTCCTGTCTCACCCTCTTTTGCCTATAATTCCAATTCATTAGAAACAGCGGCGTACCCGGTCTTCACACTTACTGCATCCTCTGGATGAAAATTCACACTTGCGTAAACGTAGACATTTAAAGTTTTGTTTGGTGTGATTTCATCTTGTGTCCAATGTCTATTTCCTGTCTGAGAGGTCACGCTGTTCGATATTTTTTTGGCCATCATCAATCATATAAATCAGTATTGATCACATTGCTCATCAATTCAAGGTGAAACAAAGGAGAACAAGAACAAAGAGAAAACACACTAGTTAATTTTTACTGACCGTGGATACATTTGGATTAAAGTGAAAAAGGTTGAACGAAAAGGAATCCAGGGGAGGAGGGAGTGAAATTAAAGAAAAAAGGGCAAGAAAGTGAGAAAATTGATGTGATAAACTAAGCGATAAAAAGTATTGCTGGTAAAATGAAATAATGTGCATAATCAATCAAGCCTGATCATATCTTGACATTACTGGCTTTCATTTGAAATTAGTGCCAATAAAAGCGCATTTTATGGGCAGACCCTCATTTCTTTTTTGGACCACGTACTGACACACCTGTGAATCTCTTGGAAGTGCCGCTTTTAGGACCACAGCAACTGTTTCTGACTGTTAGCATCTTAAAGCCGGTCTTCTTGCACTCACCAGCTTCTAAAGTTACACTCTATCACACCATTATTTCTTGGTTGCTTGAGAGTTGTTTGATGACGCCGCTGCATTTATCACAGTGAGCCTAACGTATGCATCATAACTTCTCCTCAGTTACGTAGGCCCTGTGTTGATGTCACATTTGTTTCCCGGCAGAACAGCTCTGTCATGGTGCTGGAGAGCATTTCATCCCAGTGTTTTCATTTAAAAAAGCGCTGCACATGGGTTTTGTTTCGATGACAACAAACAGCTGACGACAAGCTTAGGATTTATGTACGGTAACAAAAAACACAACACTAACCAGCAACATTTAGACTCCAACTGCTTCCAAAGAAAGTTAGAGGGACAGGTCGCTTCAGTCCTGTGGGGTACATTTGTTTCACCGGTATTTGGCGCCACCTACTGTTGGATGTATTGACATGTAAAAGTGTAGACCCTGAATATAAGACAACCCCATTTTTTTTTCAAATGTATTTCCAAGAAAAACACCATCCTATATTTGGAAAAATGTGGTATTTTATTGTTTGAACCATCTGATGACTTTTTATCTGTTTGTTTACCTCCGTTTGTGCAGCCCACTGAAGTGCAATGTGGGCATAACAGGTTAGGTCAGGGAGTTCATACGGGATCACTAAACTGTTCACACACTGCAGTCACAATGAAAAGATCCTTGCGAGTTGTAGATGTTGACTCCGATTGATTGGAATCACCTAACTTATCAATTGATCATTGGAACGTGGAAGCATGCACCGTCTATTTAGCGCCATTTCCATGTTATATAAAAATTCACTTTATCTAAGGAAACCTCATATTCAGCACATGTTTATTCAGCAGCTTCTTCAATTAAGACTGATTCACAATTATCATAATCAAACAGCAACTCTTGAGTACTATTCCAGGTGTGTTTCTGCTTGTAGGAAGACGGTGCCATATGAAAAACAAAGCTGCATGTCTAGAAATGGTATGTCGCATTATCTAACATTGTTTAGACGGTGGCCACCTCATTTTGCAATAAATGTCACATCAGCACAGCACCAGCAGAAGCGAGAAGTCAGCTTGTTCCACATTTGTGCCTGCTAGCATTTTTTTAAATTACCTTCAGTGATAGGTAGAAGCTGGAGGAACACATTTTGTGCAATGTACAGAGTTTAAGTGCTGCAGAAACAACCTGCAAACTCCAGTTTTAGTTGTTTTTTTTTTGTTTTGTTTACAGCACTAATAATTCAAAATTTTCACAAATTTTTACCAGGCTGCAATTTGTTGCAGAATATCACCAACAATAGTGAAAATGATTGAAATGAAGCAATATTTTGAAAATAACTAGTCACTTTGACAGCCAGTTTTCTTGAGACAAGTCAGGGGATCAATCATTAAGAAATACAAACAGTACAGTCAATCTGTCTGGAGTAGACAGTTCTCAAAAACTGAATGACCGTGCAAGAAGACTCGTGAGGGGAGCCATCAAAACACTGAGACAACTCTGAAGGAGTTGTGGACTGCTGCAGTTCTGATCGGAGAAAGTGTGCAGAGTACAACTTTTGTCTGTTGCATCACCAGTTATAGAGCTTGGAGTGGCCCAGAGAAGACGTGAAATTTCAGCTACAGCTACAGTTTGCCAGAAGATGGGAGATGCTAGGTAGATTTGATCTGTTGTCTTGTAGGAAAATCCTCTGCGCAAGTCCACCATGAAGCTGTGACTGGTGATGTAAAGCTGGTATCTCACTGGGCTTGTGACCGATTGGCGACTGAGACAAATGACCATTTGTCTAATTTGGCTCTTGGTCTCAATGTAGTCTGAAATTATTATCTAAGCAGTCGGAATTAGTATACACCATTCGCTAATTAGTTGCTTGCCTCGATTTCATTCGCCTGCGGATTTTGAAAATGTTCAAAACTGTGGTGGCGAATGAACGACTGCTTATTTTTGCGAACTTGTCTCTAACTATTCCCTAACTAGTTATTTTTTACTCTCAACGGAGTCTTCAATAGACCGCTACCAACTCACACCCCGGTCGTTAGCGACCAATTAACGACTTGAGGACGACAGACATATGGCCGCTTAGCGAATATTCATCAAATATTCTTCAACAAGATGCCCAGCGGTCATCTAATTCATTAAACGGTTGCCAAAAAGTGGCAAAAACTTGGCCAAATTCGTCCAGCAGTCGTCTAAAAATTCAGCCGTCACAGTCGCCAAACAGTCGTCTCTCAATGAGATACCGGCTTAACAGACAAGATTTGCACTGTGTGTAGTTTCTTCAATCGCAGCCACGGAAGGCTACAACTTCTTTACTCCTGGGTGTCTTGGTGGCTTCCCTCGCTAGTCTCCTTCTTGCACGGTCACTCAGTTTTTGAAAACGGCCTTCTCCAGACTGTCTTGTTAATTCATTTTTTTGTTGTGTGCACAAGCAGAGTGCACGCACGTTGTGAACCCGCCAATGTTAGGCACATTTGCTTATTGCGCCATATAAATGGCAAAAAAATGCTGCCCTCAACCTTCGACCAGTTATTTTTGTTGGTCTACGGTGCAATCGCTCTCTGCTGCCTCACAAATACAATGCTCCAACGCTGCGCCTGACCGCACCTTATTTTAAGACCAACACGCCCATGGGTGCACAGATAAGCGCAAGTTCTCCTATGATTTAAGCAACATAGATGTTGCATGTGAAAATGAAAAGCGCATCAGTTGGAAACTAGCATTGACACTTGCGCTGCACCATGCATTGTGGTGTGTGTTGTGCCCTTAAACTTATTAATACTGAGATAATTGTGGCACATTTAGGTGTGTAATTCTATTGCTCTTATTGAAATTCATTCTTGCTTCTTTTACACTATGTGTAAAAGCGACTGATTGCTAATTCCCCGAGTGAAAAAGGGAGAAGCCGAAGGAACTTTATTAGTCTGATGATAATATAGTAAATACAAGGGAACCCCGGATAATTACATACATTTAGTCGCTGTGAAACTCCACCTTTGCGGAGAATGTGACAGTCAGGTTGAGCTGCTTTGGCTCGCTGCCGTAAACACGACTGTTTTTGTGGAACCAGTTTGTAGAGAAAATAGACACACGCACGGATGGTGTTATTTAGTTCATTTACAGTTCAGTGGAGCACAAAGCGGACAGAAAGTACAGTAGTCGCTCTACGGGGAGTTTAGCAGGACAGGTTACCATTCTTGCTGTGATCCAGGTAACACACCTGGTTGTAAAACGAGCACAGTGAAACACACACACACACACACACACTTACTTTGCCTTCAAAGAGAAGCTGAGTAATAGGTGTTCTAACGAAAAAGGACACGCTGATTAGGCTGTGTGCCGTCGGCTGTAATGAATCCAGAGATCTATTTCCTCTCTGCATATTGCTCTCGTTCTGTCTTTGGCAGCCGAGTAAATCAAACCATGTCCCGTCTCACTCCCCGTGTGCGATTGTGTGTGTGAGTCTTTTGGCGAGCTGACAACAATGAGGCCTGTCGTTTCCTCCAACACACAAACTCTCACACACACACACACACAGTTTGACAGTAAGAGCTGTTCTGCCGCTCCTACATTGTGCGTATTGATTGTTGGCATTTTCCGCGCCACAGATCACGTGGTGAAGTTGTGTTGGTGCGTGCGTGAGTGTGTGTGCCAACAAAAACACATGTGTTGCACCGATCTGACTTTTTCTCTTCTGGCGCTGATACTCTAATTTGTGGTATCAGCAGCTCTAGGGTGGGGCTTAATCGGGCTGGAGCTCCCGAAAGAATTCCAGAATCCTCGACATAGCCATAAAGTAGGAAAACATCAGATTTTGAATTGCTGTTCAAAACGTTTGCAGCTTCAGTTTCTCCCCACCAACACCATTCTGCGACTAATCCAGTCCTATAGCGCCCTCAGTTTACACAGCACCCATGAGACATTGTTTGTGCATTGTACTGGGATCAACAACTTCATACCACTCACATATTGCAAAATGCACTTATTTTTTAACACCTGCCTGCAGAGGTAGCACATGCAGGGGTATTGTTATCGGGCCTGTGCGTCCATCCCTTGGTGGAATGATTGGGGGTCAGTCAAGGACAAAGTGATTTGATTTAGAGAAAAATCTGTTAAAAATCAAGGTCAGAAGTGAAGGTCAAAATTTGGACCCAATAGTTATGGGATATTTATAATGGCTATTCTGAGAAATCGGTTGCTGCAGCCATGCCGCTCTCAGCACACCTAATCCTGTCAGATCTCAGAAGTGGAGCAGAGTAGGTCCTGATTAGGACTTGGCTGGGAGACCGCTTGGGAACACCAGGAGCTGTGAGCATGTTTCTCCGACATAAATCCCAATGCGGATCTGTAACGGATGCGATGTGGCGACGCTGAGCAAAAAAATTCAGAGATTGGTTGGAGATAAACCTATGCTTACTGCCAAACACTAATATGAAGTCGTACTTATATCACCTTTTGATTGATCGTGTGACCTTTGACCTTGGGTGACTTTGAAAGGTCAAACTCAATGTCATAACTGTGTAAGTCAAGTAGTTTGCAGTTAATATGGATTACAGGTGGAAGAGTTGTGTTTTAGTCAAGGATAAAGTGATTCAATTTTGGAAAGAATTGATGAAATGTCAAGCCCACACAAAACCAAGTATTATGGTGTCACTGAATCACCAAGAATAAATTTGTGTGGCTTGGTCTCACATGTATAAGGTGTAAGAGCAATACATTTTGACAGTTGATAGAAATAGCCTAGGTTTTGGGGGCGTTTTGTGCATAAATTTGCCTACTTATGAGAGAATATGTGGACCATTAATTTGTTCAGTCGATCTTGCAAAAAGATGTTTTTTTTCGGTGAAGAAGGGATTCCTGCAGTCAGCATGCCAGTTACATGCACCCTCAAAGCCTGTGACATCTTTGCCGTTCTGTTGTGAGATAAAACTACACAGGTTAGATTGGCCTTTTATTGTGACCAGTCCAAAGAACACCTGTGCAATAATCATGCTGTTTAATCAGCATCTTGATATGCCGCGCCAGCCAGGTGGATGGATTATCTTGGCAAAGGTGAGGTGCTCACTAACACGGATTTGAACAAATTTGTGAACAAAATTTGAGAGAAATAAGCCTTTTGCGTGCATATAAATGATTTTCGATCTTTTGCTGAAAATGCTTTTATTCTGAAGCTATTTCTGGCGGTGTATGGTGTTAGTAGGAGCTTTACAAAACCTTTTTTTTTTGAGTGTAGGTTATCTGACACTGCTAGAACTCTGAAAATCAAGTTGGCAGTCTGCCACCTTGCTAGTGGGTGTGTGCAGTGTGGTTACATGTGGTGTCTGCATTTTGCGGTACATATATTAGCGTTTGTGCATCCCCAGTGTGTCTGTGTTTGCACTTGTCAATATTGTCTCTGTTGTTTCTTCGGTTTAGGCACCACATACAGAGGTGCCCCATAAGTATGTTTCTAATGTACAGATTTTGTCACATTTTGGCTATTATATTGGCCCATAGCTAAAAAAACTGATCCTCTTTGAGATATTTGTTCCACTTGAAATATTTGTTCAGATGATCATGTTGTGTATTTTGGTCCAAGGATGACACACATTTATGTCAAATAGTCTGACTTAGACCAGTCAGACACAGTCAATCCGCGCGGGCACTTTCGTCCCCAAGAAAAATCATCCACTGTAAACAATGAAATTTTCGTGCCGTGTAATTTTCGCAAGTTTCGCAAAAAATCTATTTTTTTGAAATTTTCAAATTTGACTTTTCCAGTTTTAAAGCCTTAATGTTCACCATATATCAGGGCATCGTTTATGATGGGGATACACATCTATACATGTTATTCTCAAGCAGCAATGGCTAAAGTCTTCATAATTCTTTGTTCCCTGCGTCTATCTGGGATGTGTCCATTTGGGATGCGTCTAACTGGGATGCATCCATTTGGGATGGGTCTAACTTGGAAATTTGGACCAAGGACTGACCAGAGTGCGTCCATTTTGGATGCGTCTAACTGTGAAATTTGGACACGGATCTACCTGGGATGTGTCCAAATGTGTGGAATGACACAGTTCCTTCTACTTCTTCCTATCTTGACTTTGTCATTTTTTTTCTTGCATATTAATCTTCTGCTTAGTTATCCCATTTCAATTTGGTGTTCGCGTCCTGGAAAGAAAAGGATAGCAGCACCGGGAACCTTAATGGCAGGAAACAGGCCGGGGCAAACACAAAGGGAAACCTGTCAGCACTCCTGCGAGCACACAAATAAATGCACATACTTCCTGTTCCTGATCTGTTTAAAAGCTCTTATCGTTTAGCCTTTAAAAAGTTTCAAGGTACCAAAATGTTGTGTTTTCTGCGTGCGCTAACAGTTATATGCTTTTATGTGCATATAGTGTATTAATGTGTTCAAACTTCTCATTAAATCTGCAGTCCCTTCTCTCTTTCCCCCACCACTCCCGCCTCTCTTGCCTTCTCCTCGTCTCCCCTTTATTGTGGTTTCTTTTAATTGGCGTCTGAGGTGGTAATTACAGGGAGGGAGGGAGTGTGGGAGACGAGGAAGGAGAGGGCGGAGAAACAGAGGATGAGGTGGAGGAAAAGGACAAAAACAGCAAGATTGTGATGAAAGAGCCGCAGTTGAGATGAGAAAATAGTAGCGCAGTTCTACGATCACCAATTATTGGCAATTGAGAAAAACTTCTGATCCACTTTCTTCACATATCTACCTACACTGCATGAATTAATGCTGGATATTCTTCTGTTGCATTATGATTTTATCATGGATTTGAATTTTTACTTCCGCCAAGGAGGTTAGTTTCACCTGTCTGTCAATTAGCTGCTGTTTAGCAGGATTTCCCCTCCAAAATAAAGAAACATTCCCACAAATGAAGTGGAAATGTGTGGTATGGTCTGGAAAAGGGGGCGAAGAAAAAATGTGTGTGTGTGTGTGTGTGTGTGTGTGTGTATATGAATCGACAAAACAGCAGAGGATGCTTATTCCTCTGGTGCTTTGAGAATTTTGCAACGAACTTTGGTTGCCCTCATCTTCGGCAGCGTGTTTGTGTTTATTGAGATTATTTGTGAACATCCAGTTTTACAGTGTTTCTCAAAATATTTGTGGCAGTTTTAGCTGTTTTTCCAAACCCAAATAGTTTTTTTTTTTGTGAATCTGCATAAATTGGTGTAACTAGAAAACTTTACACAAATATTCTGAACATTGCAAGATTGTGTTTTGGATGTTGGCTGAGGTATATACTCCTGTGAGTGCTCCTTTAGTTTATTCACTGCTCGTAACTGTAAAATCAGAGCCATCTGGATTAAGGAAACAGTTGGCTGATACACATAGTAATGGTCCATCTCCCTGCTGCCAGTGTGCTCTTGAAGTAAAACCAAGTTGTTAAAAAGAAACAATAAAGCATTTTTTATGATTCTGTTGATAAAATGAGTGCTGCAGATTTTGGAGTTTGGTTTGTACTTTTTCGTCCTTTCAGTCCTTTCATTTTGTCCCTTTTAAATTATTGATTTTTGTGCTCTGCAAAACACAGACTTCAGCATTTTCATGAAGATTCTCATATTTGTTTGTCCTTAGTGTCATCAATTGGAATTAAGACTTTTTTTGTCATGGAAGGTCACCGTTTGATCCCTGCTCTGGCAGCATACACGTGGATGGGGAACTTGGGCAGATTCCATGTGTAATTCCAGGAGTGCTGCGTTTCAGTCATAATTATATTTTAGCTACAAAATTTCAATTTATTTCAACATAATTTGGCGACACATTTATAGTATAATCTGCAAAAACTGGTTGCACGATTGTGCAAGCAATTATTACACTTGCGTCCCAACGAGAACGTTCCCTGGTTTGAGGCTAGCCATTCCCAGTTCTCGTGTAGATCTGCAGTTGCGTGAGGAAGGGCATCCAGTTAGAGCTTGTGCTAAAGCAACATGCGGATGGATCCATCCTGGATCCACTGTAGTGACCCCGAACAAAACAAAATGGGAGAAGAAGAAGTAAGTCCGATATGGGCCATGAGGCCCATTGGTGCCAGTGCTTATCCCTAGATAACACAGTCTACAAATACCCCTAGACGGGACAGCAGTCCATCACAGGTTACTCCCCCAGCCAAGGCCAGTATCCACTTATAGTTGGAGATGGTGGTGACAATGTAGATTAAATGTCTTGTCCAAGGACACAGACAGGTAGTGAGACCGTAAATCAAGCCCAGGTCTACATATTGGTAGCCCATCTCCTATCCCACTGAGCTACTGACCTACAAATGCACTCCCTTCATGTTATTGTTAATTTCTTACTTTATTGTTCCAAATCTAAGATGACCCTGATTATAAGACAACCTCCCTTTTTCAAGACATATTTTTGGAAAAAGGCTTTATGAAGACCAAATTTTCTTTTTGTATGAAGAAAATGCTTTTGTTTGAAAATAATGCTAATAAAAGCACATTTTATGGGCAACCATAAACCGACACATTTGCTTGTCAATCTCTCATGGAAGCAGCATCTTTGAGGACCATTGTAAGCTTTTCTGATTGTTAGCATTTTTAATATGGTCTTTTTGGGTTCGCCATCTTCTAGCATTACGCTCGCACACTGTATTTCTTGGCTGCTTGAGAGTTGTTTGATAATTCTGCTGAATTTATCGCCATGAGCTTGCATCATAACTTCTACCTTGCTTGTTAACTTACCCGGCTATTGAGGTGCGCTCCTTTCAGGACGACTGCAGCACTTTGACATGCAGCAGTATAAGCTAGTTAGATGGACGCACCGTTTCAGTCCTGGGAGGCATACTTATTTCATGAATTTTTGGCACCAACTACTGTTGCTGGGTTGACTAGGACAAGGGACCCTGAATATAAGATGACTCCATTATTTTCAGATCTATTTACAAGAAAAAACACCACATTATATTTGGAACAATACGGTATATGGTTGCAGCCACAATAGCTACATAGACTACAGTAGTTCTCCATGCTGTCTTGACTATGTATGTAGCTTGTTTCAAAACAAGCCTGCTAAACTTGATTGTGAGGAAGTCATGTATTCTTTTTATCAGGTGATGTTAAGCATCAACCCGTTTCGTGATATTACTAAAAAATTGAATTGTAACATTCAAAATTTGAGTGTGATTAGCTCCTCCTGACAGTAGTCAAGGATCCACCTTCTCCCGTTTCCCCAGAAAATGGCTCATCGCTGCAGCATCACTCTTGGCTTTATATAGATATAAAATGTTATACAAATTTGTTTTTCTGTGGTTCGAAGGAATAAAGGAAGCTAGTGAAGGTTGAGATTTTTCTTGAAGGAGTAACACATGTTAAATGAGATACAGTAGCTGCCCCTCATCTCCCACTTTGTGGAGCATTGTTGAAAGCCAGTCGTGCTGTAAGGATACATTAATGCTGATCCACATTATCATAATTGAGGTGTCTTTTGAGGCTGTATGTGTGTTTTGTGTGGATGCCCTGGGGGAATACAGTGAGAGAGGGTCTTTAGAGCTAGACAGACTCCACACTTTCATCTCGTGGCTTAACATTACAATGGAAGACAGGCTCCCTAAAATGTCTATAGTTGTGTGTTAGTGCGAAGCATCACTAAGGCAGCCTCCTAAAAGCATTATCACACTCATCTAGAAACCATGTTGACATTACGAATCATTGCACAAGTGCTTCAGAACCAGTGGCCGTACAGTACGAATACATTAAATAAGACATTGTTACACATGGAGCCTTTTTAAAGGGAGTGCTGATCAAAGTTCAAATGCATTGAGAAAAGGAGTGGAAGTTGGAGTAATGTAATTTTTAATTATTGTAATTAGTTATACATATTAACTTAACTGGTTTAACTCACCTTTATATATTAAAAGTTTAGTGTCAGCAATTAATTTTTGAACTTACTTATCAATCTAAAATCTTATCATGTTTCCTCAAATTGGGTTTTCGGTTGAGTAGATTTCTGTCAGTTAATTTAGCCTTAAGCAGCTCTCACACCTGGCTGAGCTCAGTGCCCAGTTCTCCCTAGTGAAGTCCCGGCATTGCTTCTGAATGGGTCGGCGGTCAAAGGCTGGGTCTGGTGCTCGGCATGGCTTGATCAAGTCTGAAAAGGTTGGTTAAACTCAGGATTTCACCCGTACTCCGGGCTGCCACGGCCCAAATCACGCTTTGCTCAGCGCAATTCAGTGTCCAATTGTCACGCAAAGGAAAGAGTTCACCCGAGATACCAAGAGTTTTTGATGAGTTTGCCCTGAGTGCACGTGGAGTTCGCTAAATTGTCCTGGGCCATCCCTGAACCGTCTACAGGCAGACCTGTGCCGATCTCCGGCTAGATTGAACTTGTGGAAAAAAAGCCTTTTCCGACCTTTGCCGAGTGGTGTGCCTGCATGCAAGGACTTGGCACCAAATGCAGCAAGCTGAGGGCTGCTTGGGGAAATCAGCTGAGGTGCGCCGAGTTGTAGCAGTCGTTGGCCTGCTGTCTCTTACTTAGTGGCTGCCAATGGGACTGCAATGAAAAAATCCCCTGAAGCCCCCAGACAGACAGATTTTATTGGCCAGATGGACCTATCTGATGAAAGATTCGAAAAACTGATTGATACACATGACAGAGTTGCATTTTTTTAAGCCAGCTCAGAAAAATAAATGACTTTTGTCAACGCTGCTGTGGGTACTCTAGCTTCTTGTCAAAGTTAAAGAGACACTCCTCCATAATTGTCCAACTGCAAAACAGCACCCCCAGTGTCCATTTAATAAAGACATCAGCGTTATTTAGCCATCACTGGGGCAAAGCAGCCCAACTTGGTGATGCGACCGTTGTGTGTAGTTACTGTAGATTTCATCATGACATCATTGCAGCAACATTCTAGACAATCTCATCAGCTTAAGTGCTTTTATGTAATAGCCCTTTTGTCCACACAGGGCTGAATGAAAATGAGTTCCCCGAAGTGCAGACTGCTTTAGTTACATGGTGACTTATATATCACAAGGGTACAGCAGTAAAGTGTACAGGAGGCACTGATGTCAGCGTTGCTTTAGACTGCCATAGTGACAGAAGTGTGTTGATCAATTTCTTTCTCAACCCTCACCTTGGGTTATGAGCTTTTTCTGTTGACCAAAAGAATGAGATCACAGATACAAGCAGCCAAAAGAGTTTTTCATTAATGGGTGACTCACCCTGACATCCAGAAGGAGCTCATGGCGGAACCTCCTTCACATTGAAAGGAGCTAGTTGAGGTGGTGTGGGCATCCGTATTAGGAAGTTCGCTAGGTACCCCCATCTGGAGGTTCTTCTGGTATGTCCAACTGGGAAAAAATACTGGGATCAACCCAGTATATCCTGGATTACATATCCCAACTGGCCCAGTAATGCCATGGAATCCTCCAGGAAGGCATGGATGATGTGGCTAGGGAGAGGGTTGTATGGGTCGACCTTGCTTGACTTGTGGCCATTGTGATCCAGCCCTGGATAAATAGTGCAAAATGGATGGATGGATGGAAGCAGTTAATGTTTGGCATTTCCACCTGATAAAATGCTATAATTCAATAAGTTTCAAAATACATTAATGTTATGTTTTCTTCGAGATAAATTAAATAATCACTGCAGGTCTGGCAGTGCAAGTGCATACACGTGCAAAATTCAACCTAGAATACAATCTAACAAAATGAAATAAAATATACTTTTAAAACTGTATTATAAAAGTGAACTCAGTCTAAACATACTAGGTTTATGATTTGTGTGAGCGAGTAAACACTATTACAGATGTCCTTCCGAGCTTCAAATATAGTGCACAATTACACGAATGACAACATGTTTCTTATCATTTGACTAGCGTAATATGGATAAAGCAGCCAGACCGATATTGTTTTATAGTTGAAATACTGGATGCAAATTTCCGCATTTTAGCGCATAAAGCGTAACTTTCTTCGATTGCATCTATGTCAAAGTGGAAATATTTAGCAAAATCAGTTTTATTTACAGTTGCATATAGGTGTAAAATGGCTTGTTTTATGTGATATACGTCATGGAAGTCCATGTGTACATTGAAACTTTAATAGCTGTTTCTTGGACACCCAAGGTCCATTAACTTGCTAACTCCTTTAAATCTATAAGATGGCTTGAAACCATTTTTCCTCAAACTCTCCATGCAACTGTTTTATTTAAAAATTTAAAATTGGAACTTGGTGCACGATTAAACAAATGCCTCCAGCCTAATTAAAAAGTGGTTAATGGAAGCCTTCAGCTATTGCACTAATAGGCTCTTGACTGAACCACAATCTTTTAAAGCCATCGTTTGTTCCTGGGCTTGTGTCTGTTATAGTGTCGACTCTGCCTAATAAGGAATTAAAAGGAATTACTTCACAAAAGAGACCAAGAGGTGATGTGGATTATTCCCAACCAAACGTGGGGTAGGTCAGGTGCGCGCATGTGTTTGTGTATTTGTTTGTGTGTGATTAATGGGGGATTTAGAGGTGTGACGACTGCTAATAAGCTTTTAGTTTAATGTGAATTACTTTGGTAATGAGTTTTTTTAAAAGGAGTGTATGTGTGTTCTTATGCAGTTGGGTGGTGGCTACCTTACAAACACCGACAAGGTGTTTATGTTCTGCTGGCATTCGATTGAGCAAGTTAATAGGAGTCGGATTCCTGCAAAAGCGCCTACATCCATGCACCCACCTTTATATTGGCAGGATGTGCTCTGTGTGTGCAAGTGTTTATGAGCAGAGGAAATGTGTCAGCCGACCTACTGTAGTTGCACACATATCAAAAACACAGCAGATGCCTGACTTGTTTGCTTCGTAGAGTTGCTTAGATGTGATAAGTTTTCAGTGTTGCTAAATTATTAACTTTATTAGTGGCCTAATCATGATAAAAAGTGGAGATCAGACCATGCATCAGAGTTTTGGTGAATTCCAAGCGTAATTAGAACTGAAGCAAGAGTCACTGAATTGTAATTGAAGATTTTCTAGATAACTGAATTGGAACTGGGTATTGGAGGCACTGTGGCTTAGTGGTTCGTACTGTTGCCTCGCAGCGAGAAGGTCCCAGGTTTGCTTCCGACCTGGTTCTTTCTGTGTGTGAAGTCTTTAGGGACCTGGTGTTTCCTGTCTTACTGTATGGTTGTAAGATTTGGACGTTAACCAGTGACCTAAGGCGGTGACTGGATGTCTTTGGTACTAAGTCTCTTCGGAGGATCCTTGGATACTGCTGGAATGACTTTGTGCCAAACAAATGGTTGTTCGGGAGACGAAGTATCACTTGCATCGTGATGGAACGTCTGCCTGGGTGGTTGCTATCCAGGACCTGGGGTGGTTCCGCGGTGTGGTGGATACGGAGACACATGCCTCAAGACCTGACCTCCATGTCACGAAAGGTATTTTCAACATTTCAACGATAAACAACAACAGTTGAAGGGATTCCAACTTGAAATGTGCAGAATGAGTTACTGTCAATTTCAAGACTCAATGCTGATAAAGTGAAAAGTAGTTATAAAACTGCAAGTTATTCAGACTGATTTTAAACTTGACTGTGCTCGATGAATTTTGCTGATATGGTGCTTTTAACCCTAGACCGCTAACTTTTAGTGAGTATATCATGTGACCACCCATGGCGTGATTAGAAATCTCCCAACATTAGTGTTCTAGGGTTCATAAAAGTAGTGTCCTTACTAATGCAATTGGAACTGAACTGGAATGGCCAATTAATGAAATGAAATTGCAATTGGAATTGATCATGTTATCGTATGCAGCATTTAAAGTAGAATATTGCGATTGCCCTTGACTATGCCATGCACAAAATTATGTAGATTTTCATGAAGTGCCTGAGGCAAAAACAAGCCTTTCCAGACCACTGTGCGGTCAGATCACAGTAGCAGCCAGAGGTGTTGCCTTGCAGGTAATGTTCTCTGTGATAGGAACTCAAACATAAAACATGGATACACTTTAATGAATGCAATGTCATATTTCATTTGAAAGACATGACGCAAGAACAGTGGGGGGAAAAAACAGGATTGAAAAGTCGAAAGATGAAGTCTCTGGACTGAATTATTTTTCATAGAGTTGTTTCAGCTTCAGACAGATTGCAGGAGAAAACTGCAAGAACATGTCAGAGATGCAACATGCCGACATGAGATCTAGCAGCACATAAAATCCTTACACAGTGTCACTCTAGTAAAACCATCAGCACTGATTGAACAATAATTGTTCCGATCCACAATTATATGTCAAATACTGATGATAATAATGTGCCCTGCAAGAATAAGATGTAGTTTGCATTTCTGGATATCATCCACTGTCTTTTTTTTTTTACCAAAACCAGAAGTACTTTGGGAAAAAAGCATGTTTGTATCCCTGCAAGTTGGTGCATGAACACACTCACTATATTTTTCCCATCCTGGCTGCATTTGTACAGCGTGTACCAGTGTTTATGTTCCCATGTGTGCGTCTTAGCATGGAAGTGTCTGTGTAGCTTAATTACAAGCTGACTCGAACCCTTCCCATGAGTCGGGATATTGCACAAGCACACACTGGCACAAAAAAATACGCACACACTTCCTTTTGTGGCGTTGACAGTTAAAGGTCATACAAGATGCTCCCCTTGTATAATTTCAAAGGTATTGTTCTATTACTGCGCTCTATAACTGTCTTTTAAAACATTATTTATAGCAAAAGGAATCGAGGCTAACAATGCAAATGAGGGTTGACCGAATTGTTTTTGCAATACAAAAAAATTAAAATTAAAACTTGGAAAATAGAAAATTCAGCACATGGTTTCATGTTTTCAGTTGAAATTTGTTTAACTTTAGCCCATGTGTTTTTAGCCAAACAGAAGACATCTTGAAGAAAAAAAATTACAACTGTCAAAAAAAAAAAAGGAAAAAAAAGAAAATTGGTTATACTCACACAGTTTACTGATATTGTAGAATGCAAACATTTCAGGCATTGTAGAATATTGGCTAATGTAGTGTTTGATGTCATTTCTTCATCAGTGGATCAACAGAAAATCTAATTGGAAATGCCCAAATATTCTGATTTAAAATTCATCAAAGAAAATAAACAATTAGCAAGTTGCAAATCTCATGAAAAAAAAAACACCACACCACAAAAAAATAGTAACAAGAACAACCTGGTATGTGACGATAACAACAACAACAACAAAGTTGTAGACGATCATTCAGAAATAAAATTATTGTAAAACTGTGCAAGCCTAATTATAATTCTTATACATGCAGGACAACATCTAAAAAAATGACATAGTGTTTCACATAAAAAAGAATGCATTTTTGAATATGAAAAGTGGTCACGTTTTATAAATCGATATTTGAAGACAACAGTGAAAGAACAGGCATAGTCACCTTTCTGTAATTTTTGAGTTATGGCTCTTGGCACATCGGTCAAACGCTCAACGCCCTTCCTTTTATAATATCTTGTCATAAAACATGCATCGTCTCAAGTAAATAGAGAAGCGACAACTGGCATCCTGTGAAAGAACAGGCACAGTCACAGCATGTATTTAATAAAACTGGCAAATTGCCTCATATTATGCTTTATTATAGTGTTGAGAGAAAGTCACATATATTCTGCGAACATTTGTTCTTGGACACCTTAGACTACTGTTTCACTTCTTGACGCTGCCTTGTAATGATTCCACTAAACAGTTTTGTTGCCAAAAGATGTAGCATTGAGAGGCGATGCAAAACCTAACCACCATACAATGTCAAGCATAATTTGTTGCTACGAGACAGGTGTAAAGTGTATCCATGGGCTGCAGTTTACAGTGTGTGTGGCATCAAGAAACAATGTTTGGTTAGTTAGAGTGGCAGGGAATGAGGGAGGGATAGAGATAAGAGAGACAGAGATACAGGACTACTTAATTATTCACTCCTAACCTTTTTACTGTCTGTTATTTTAGCCGATCAGATTAGGCATGCTTGAATGGCACGGTGATGTGTTTGTGTACCATCAGAAGGCCCGTGCATGCTGAGTTCTGCAGCATTAAACCGACAATGAAGGTTTGACATCAACATTTCTGAAATGTGTTATATTACATTATAGTGCATGTATATTGAAAAGCGCTATATAAATTGAATGGATTATTATTATTATTATTATTATATGCGGTTTATTATTTTTTTTTGTCAGTTTCTTTTATTGTTTGCCGATGGCTTGTCAGTAGGCCATCCCAGTCACTCTGAAGCAGCCCGTGCTGTTACGCTGGCCTTGTAGTGATAAACCGCTGATAAAGATGTCATACATGTAATGCTCATGTTATGAAAATAACTTCTTGTAATGTAAGTTGAGCTCATAAGTGAAAAGAAACCATTTTTATGTAGCATATTGTTTCTCTTTCCAAATGGAACAACGGTTAGCAGGATTA